>PIJE02002639.1:35707-48207 GCA_002895965.2 Coryphaenoides rupestris
TCTCTCCCCCTCTCTCTCTCTCTTCTCTCTCTCTCTCTCTCTCTCTCTCTCTCTCTCTCTCTCTCTCTCTCTCTCTCTCTCTCTCTCTCTCTCAGGGTGCAGCTGGCCAACTACACAGTGAGCCGGCCGCAGGGCGAGCTAGGTCGCTACATGTCCATCCCCCACCACCATCGTGGAGAGGTCCAGTTCCTGGGCAGGTCAGTGTACAGGACACACATACATATATATATATATATATATGTAAAATATACAATATGCAATATACATACATGTACCGTATGTTTACACATGAGCTGCACAATACGCACGTGCATGCACGATGCACACAACACACACAACACACACACACACAACACACACACACACACACCCACGACACAACCACACACACACCAGGGACAAACCAGCCATACCACACACTCACACACACTACTTACTCACTCACTCACTCACACACCACACACACTACACACACACACACACAAACACACACAGGCACAAACACAGCCATACACACACACTCACACACACACACACTTACTCACTCTCTCACACACACACATACACAACAATACAAACATCACACAACACATAGATACATGTATACACACGAACGGGCATGCACACCAACACACACACACCACACACACACACTCAAAAACACACACACACTTACACACATCACATACAACACATACACACACACACCATACCACACACACATAGATACATGTATACACACGGGGGCATGCACACACACACACACACACACACACACACACACACACACACACACATCACACACACACACACACACACACACACACACACACACACACAGACACATACTGTATATACACGTATACACACGGGGGCATGCACACACACACACAGTCAAACACACCACACACACCACCACACACACACACACACACACATCTTTGGTTGAAACGGTGGCAGGGAGTGGAGCATTGGAATGTGGCCTCAGCACATGTGATGTAAGCCGGTCACATGGGCGGTGAGAGAAGGGACCTGACCCCCGAGGAAAGACTCTGCATGTGACTCCATGTTGGCGGGGCCAGACTTCAATCGTACGCTCGTGACGCTCGTGATGCTCGTGACGCTCGTGACGCTCGCCCTTTCTGTGGCACACAAAACACCGGCTTCCATTCACCTCCACGTTCCGGAGACCACCTTCCTTCCAAAGTGAATAATATAATAAAAATATTTATTGGATTGCGATTGCATTTATACCAGCGCTTTGTATCCAAAGCACTTTACAATATTGCCTCACGTTCACCCATTCGTACAGCGACGGCGGTGTGTCAACCATGCAAGGCGACAGTCAGCTTGTGGGAGCAGTTGGGTTGGTGGTGGGTGGTGCCTTGCTCGGGGAGGGACACCTCGACTCGACCTTGGCTCGCCGGGGATTGACACCAGCAACCATCCAGTTGCCAGGACAACCAGATGCCTCCTCCTGAGTCCCTGAGTACTTAGCATTGTTTAGCATATTGTATGTTCTTAGATGTCGGTAATGTAAATGTAAATTATACGAATGTGATTGTGACTACGAGGGGAAGCTCTGGCTATGTCACTCACTGTCACGATACGGTGTACCAACTAACTCATCGTACCATTGACCTTTGGCCGTCTGTAGGTATAACTCTCCTGCGGCCAGCTCCAAAGGGATGAGGCAGGGCCCTGGGAGCGGCGTCAGCAACCTCAACTACTCGCCCCGCGTGTCCCGGCGGGCCGCTCTACAACCAACATACGGTCAGCCTCACCCGGAACCTGGCGCCCTATCGCCGATTACTGGAGCAGCCACCACGCGGATGGAGTGAGAAAAAACTATACTACGAACGGAACAACAACTCAAAACAAACCCCGCCCCCTCTTTCCCGACCCCCCTCCTCCACCCCCCAGACTGCTGGGACTGGTCTAGCCATATCTGCCCACAGTTGCAGCCCCCTCCTGTGATTGCTTGCTTGCTTACAAACTGTTAATTAATTCCACATAAATGTTTTTATTCTCTCTCTTGTCCGTCCGCGCGGGTCTCCCACTGTCGACTTGTGCTTACGTGGCGCGTAGCGGGGGAGGGGGGGGGGAGGGGGCTGGCGGTCTCCAATGCGAAGCTGTCACACGCCATGGAGTAGCTCTTCCCCTCACCCCCACAGGCTTCGTCCCGGCTCCCCATTTGCCTTCTCCAGTCGCACCATGTTTTTTGAGCGCGTGTCTAACACACCCCCCCCGCACCTCCTCGTCACCCTCCTCCTCCTCTTCCACCCGTCATGCCGTGATGTGATTTGGGTCGTGGATTAATTCTTGCCGCTTCAATCCGCCAATCAGGAGCTCCGCTGCTCCGCTAAATCTGTTCTGGTCGACGCACTCAGATTTCAACTGTCGGATTTTTGAGGCGGCTTTTCAATTTAGTTTATCCTTGCATATATAATATATATAAAAGTATATATAGTATATCTATTATATCGCATATAGAATAGTATACCCCCATCTGAACCATAAAGGGCATTACACACGTTTAGTGTGAACCATGCACGTGCAAAACTAACAATGTGTTTTCCTGCAGGCTGTTCTGCAGTATTATACATATTATTGCCAGGAATCTTTAAGTGAAGAGGGACAATTATATATATATATATACATATATATAAGACAGATTTATATAATAGATTAAAAACAGTTTTTATCGATAGGAACTGCGAAAACGATATAGTCTTTCTCAGTTCCTTAGAGGTTCACTAGTATATTAACAACAGTGTTACGACCATAAACAATTACCAACCTCTTTTTTTTAATTTTTTATTTTTTAATTTTTGGAACACTGGGAAGCACATGTCAAAACATTTTTCATAAAAGGACTTTAGCTTTGTCTCGCAAAAAAAAAAAAATGGCAGATCGTTGTTGTGGCTGCTTGGAGAATGGCATTTTTATATTTATGTGTGCGTCTGTGTTCGTGTCTGCGTGTGGTTCTGTTGTGTTGGTCGTGTGTTGGTCTGTGTGTGGTCTGTGGTGTGTGTGGTGTTGCTGTGTGTGTGTGCACAATCTAGTATTGGCAAAATAACCTTATCAAGCAAGCAGCAGAACTTAGAACTTACGAAGTATTACGGATCTGCTTCGGGCGCGTGGTGTTAAGTAACCCCCGGAGAGGAGGACAGGAGCGCAATTAAGTCGGGAATTTATGAGCGTTGGCTCCGTGTATGCAAATAAATCCTCCATGCCGCGTCGACACACCCTCTGCCTAAACAAATCTTCTCCGACGTTACTACAGCGAATCACGCGTAGGTGCCTCGTCTGGGGGTCTGTGTGTGATTGACTGTGCGTGTCGCGAGTGGGGGCCAAACACGTGTTGTAGGTGGTAGTCTGTGTGTGTGTCCTCTCGTCTCTCTTGCCCCCCCAAGGGCGCGCTTTCTCTCTCTCTCTGTTCTGACCCTGCTTGTCGCTGGGGTGTGTGTATAGGTTATTCAGAGAGTTCACTGTGGCCAAATAGCCACGTTGGCTGCCGAGTGACCTGTCTTGTTCGAGTAAAAATTCTGTGTCTTGTCAGGTATCAGTAGACTGAAGTGTTAGTCCGTACGGTCGACTTCGGCACACCACACACCAACCACCACACCTTGGCATACACAACACAACTGCACAAGCTTCACACTATAGGAATCTATTTCAAGGAGGTCAGACTCACTCTGAGTCATTCTCCTCTCGTCACTCCCCCTGTCACTCTCAGTGCGTGTTCGTTGCAGCGTGTGTTTTTTCGAGTGTTCTTTTTATATGTTTCCAAATTTTTTTTTTCCCCCCCCCTTGCGCGTGGTCTCCCCCCTTTTACGGTAAGGGAGTGCATTTAGCTAGCATAGATAGAGACATAGAATACGAGAGCACTTAAGTTTATGGCCGCTATTACGCGGCCGCACAGTTCTGCTATACATCCGACGACAAAACTAAAGTCAACCCACTGCCCAAAGTCGGACGGCACTTGCATTTCAGTCGCAGATTCACGGCAAACGTTTAATCGTTGACCAGTGAACCACTTGTGGAGCGGAGCAAGCGCAGGGGGGGGGGGAGCTTGACTGCGTTGGTTGAGGTCGTGCCAGTAGACCCGGTAGATGTGTGTGTGCCGTTTTGCAGTGAGTGTGCTGTATATTGCCGATACGAAGATAGTTAATATAGATGTGTGAGTGCTTGCATGTTAAGTTTTTTGTCGGCATCCATGTGCTGTTTAGTGGCCGATTCCCATGAAGCACCCTCATGTTGATAACTTGCAGCTCTCTCCCTTCTGCTCATCTGAGCGTCGTGTGTCTCTCAATACTCTCGGAGTTTTATTATTACACTGTGTACTTCATTTCACGTAAAAAAACGCGCTTTTTGGGGTTTTTTGGCCAGACGACCATGCGTAGCTGTGTTGTGTCAGTAAATGTAGATTGAAGGTCGAGTTTTCCCCCCGTGAGGTCTGAGTGCGCATTACTACGAAAATTTCTTTATCTTCTTATATTTTGTTGATTCTGCCGGACCTCAATATGTATATTATTGATCGTGTACGGATTGTGTTTCTATCTCGTGTAGATGCTTATCATCATTTTGAGAGTTTTTGTAAATTTTTTCTTATTTTTTTATATATATGTGCTTGCGTTGTCAGGTCGACATGATATCCTTCTTTTTAGTTGTGGCTTACACTATTGCTAGCTGTACATCTCTGGTCTTTCTTTGTTTCTTTCTAACAACATGTATTTTCAACATTGAGTGTGTGTCGATGTTGTATACTCTTCTCCTCTGGATTTCGCTGACAATTGCTCTCCACTCGTCGAACCATCATATTATCAATCAAGTAATAACAGGACCTCCCATGTGTGATGTGCCTGCCTCGATAGTGTGTTTGTTGGTGCTCGTCGTGTCGTTTCTCAGACAAGCGAGACATATGAAGACCGTCGTGTGTGGTGTGTGTGTGTGTGTGTGGTGGTGGCAACAAATCTCATTGGAATTCATCTGCAATTTCCCCTCCCTCCCTCCAAGCTGATCGCCATTGAGATCGCGTGTGCGTGTGCCGTCTTCACCCGAACGGAGATTGCTCGACACATCAAAACCCACCGACTTCTCGCAACATACAAGAGGAGTAGGTGCGTGGAGGCGTTCCCAACGATGGGTCACGAAATTGATCAGCACGGTGAGCGCAATGCGAGAGTGTTCGCAAGCGTTCATTCAGACGACGCACGACCAGAGGCACATTTGGACAACATGGATCTCCACCTCTTTGAAAAAAAAAAACACCCAACAAAACGGGGGTGCGCTCTCGATATTCTTCCTGCATCTTTTATATGTCTCACGGCTCGTGAAGGACGTGTGCTGTGACACAGTCGGTTCACTCGCACAGGAAGCACGTTGTGTTGCGTCTTTGACAGCGCGAGGAGGAGAAGTTACACCTGAGAGTGATTCAGTACTCACAAGGTTCGGCGGCACTCGCTTTCACTGAGAGCACCTCCTGCAGAACCGTAAACTCTAGGAAGGACTGAGGGAGCCTCCGAGCACATACTAGTAGAAACATGGTAAGTTCAATGTGCCAACACGACACGTCGAGGAAGAAACCAAACCGACAACATAACAAGGACGCCAACACCCAGTGAGCGGACCGAGACGGAGAATCCTACATGGAAACCTATCGAAACCACGACAAACACACATGAGAATACGGACGAGCTGCCTGTGATACTTAGAACGTTATCACTAACTCGCATTCAATTCCAAGTGTACCCATGATCAAGGTGTCGAGTGTTAGGTGTGAATAACAACACAAAGGACAAAGGGGCAGTGTGTGGGAGTTGGGGTGGGATCCTCGTGATGTGAGTGTTCTGTGTGTGTTGTGTGTGAGAGTATGAACTGCTCTGAGACGCTGTCGTGGTGTGTCGCTCTCTCGCGTTCTTTGTGTCGTCTCGACGCTGTGCGCCTGGCTGCGTGCTCTCTGCTTGCTCATGTGTCGTGTGCGCGCTGCTTCGTTATCGTGAGAGCAGTACGATCCAAGATGCTGCGATTTCGAGTGCTCTCTCCTCTCCCTCTCTCAACTCTAAAGCCCTTACTTTTTAATCTCCACGCACCACTGTTCATCTCTATTCCTTATCACACTAGAATGTGCTCGCTTTGTTTTCAAGGTGTACAATAGTCCCATCATGCGCCTCCTCTCGCCCGTGCCTTCTCTCTCTCTCTCTCTCTCTCTTCTCTCTCTCCTCTCCCTCTCTTCTCTCTCTCTCTCTCTCTCTCTCTCTCTCTCTCTGTGCGTGCTCGTTGCTGTGTGACAATACGACGTCGTCTACTGTCTGTTAGTGCCAGAGTTCATTTGTGTATGTAGAGTGTGTGAGAAGAGAAGAGAGAAAGAGCCAGATATTATTGTGGTTTCGTTCCTCGTTCTCGCTCTCTCTGTGCTATGACTTCCACCGGCAATTAGCCCCTGCGGAAGCTTCTAGCAGGTGTAGAGAGTGTGTTGTGAGTGCGTGGATAATCGAGTCATTTTTACATGTCAGACTGCGGTGAGGTGTGTGTGGTTTTCTGGGAGTCTCGTCGTGCACGGGCAGTGCAGTGCAGCGTTGAGCAATCAAAACAGCACGAGCGCAAGCGCCAGGTGTGTGCATATATCAGTGATTATCGGAACACAAAGTCTGGCCCAATCCCGGTCGCGTCACGGAATTGATATTTCCTGCTACAAGAGGACATCAAATACACTATCTCTTTTACCCTCGCAGAATATACCGGTGCGTCCTGACACTGCTGTGCTGTAGCGGAGAGAGTGAAGCAGAAGTATATACGTGGCACTAGACTCCCGACATACCAATCATCTTGAGGTCTATTGCTTATCATCTATGTGATCTGCGTGTGTGTTAGAGACGTAAGATAGGCGCCTCTATCTCCCATCTATTCATCAACGCGCTCTCCAAACACGGCCTTCTCCACTCTGCGCGCACATTCTCCAACCTTTTCCTGTATTGATTGGTATATCGATATTTCCTCATTTCTTGTATTCTGTCATGCTGAGTTTTAGAAAATTTCATCGCCTATTCCATTATATGAAGTAGACCTGAGAACACGAGAAAGAAGCTAGTAACAAAGAGACAGAGAAATAGAGTAGGAGCGAGAAACACAAACACAACGCTAAAACACTGACCATGGTCGCGAATAGATAAGACCGGCTCTGTTTGTCACATACTGTACAAGCACCAGTGAGACAAATGTAAGAGCAATTCTCCTTGCGAAAAGAAAACACATAAAAACGATTCATATAATATATATAAATGCTTTATATTATAATATTTTACCCTTTTTCATAGTGCAACATATAGTGTCGTCTCCATATCTTGATACTCTCTCCTCAGATCCATGTGGACGCTAATACACGCCTTTGACGATGAGCAATCATATTCTCTCTGATTCGTCCAGCTGCATTATTATTTCCTGCGAGCGACGCTATCTCGCGCTGATGATGATCATGTAATTTATGAGAGCTATTATCGGCAAGCGTCTTTGGAACGTAGACTCACTCCTTGACACCGCGCCCGCCCCCCCCCCCGCGAAAATAAATCTATACTCAAGTGGACTCCTCGCATCTCTAGTTCTTCTGAAACTATACGATAATATAAAAATATCACTAACCATAACTCACGGCGTGAAATGACCAGGCCATAACTTGAACATCGTGCGAAGTAACTGTAGAGCCGCAATCGCATTAGTCGAGTAGACTCCTTTTAGTTTTCCTAGTAGTATAACATATGTTCTGTGAGTAGTTTAGGAATGAGTTGTGGGAGTGGCTAGGAGTGCGAGAGACTAGTGTTCGCTGCAGTATCTAGCATTAGATCCCTGAGATGTGCACAGACGTAGGAAGAAAAAGAAGCGCATCTTCTCTGAGACGTGTCCAAGCGCGAAATCGTGTGAACGTGCGGCCGTCTCCAGCGATGTTGTGCAAGGGGCAATGTCATCAACATTACCAACGGCCTGACGGGCGTAGGATTGCCTGCTACTTACGTAGCTGGACGTATCATTTATATCGTCTTTCTCTCAGTCTATCGGGTAGTGGGTGCGTAGGTGTCCGTGCGCGTCGTATGCGAGGAGCGATCACACACACACACACACACACACACACACACACACACACACACACACACACGCCCGGTCCATCCCCCCGCCGCGCCCGTCCGAATGACGGTCCCACCCGACCCGACACGACGGGCGAGCCTTAAAATGCTTGTTAATTTATTTCAGTGTTTTTTAACTCTAGTTTTTTATTTTTTATACAAGCGAAGACAAAAAAATCTATTAAATCGATGAGGAGAAAAAAAAAAAAGAGCGCGAGAAAATGTTCATATCATAATTATGACCGTTGTAAATATTGTCGTGTGTGTGTGTGTGTGCGTGATGCGTGCGCGCGTGCGTGTGGTGTGTGTGTGCGTAGTGTACTTAGGAGTTCTCTAGGAATTTGAAATCACCACAGATGCTCGCTTGACGACAAGGCGGAGCGCGAGGGTTAGCTTGCGGACGCTACATCAACGCTTTTTATATCACGGCTTCGTCGGCATCGCCTTTTTTAAAACGGGGAGAACTTTCGGAGCGTCGAACGTCGCACACGTCTGAAGATGTTCTGCGTTCTTAAAAGCCTTCCTTCCCGCCTAACCCTCACTTTAAAATAGAAAAAAGAAACGCCGTCATGCTATCGGGAAGGGATTATCGATAATGAGGTAGGCCGACGCCGATCGATCGACAGAGGAGACTGTTTGGGTAGTTCTTGCTCGTTCGCCAAGTCCCCCCCCCCCGATAGTGACGGCTGTCGGTAAGGGGTCAAATGTGTAGGTCAAAGGTCAGGCACCGTAGGATGTAAAAGAACACTATGTCAGCCAAAATCACCACATGCTTATGAAGCTCAGAATGCTACCCTGCCTAGCGACACAAATCCACTCCAAAATCTACACCCGAGAAATTGATTTCGATTTTTGTTTCTTTCGTTTATTTTTTTTCATACAAGCTTACGACAAAAATGTAAGAAGCTGAACCTGAATATAATATCTTCTCTGATTGTAAGGAGCCACCGTCTCCTTGAATTGAAGCCATTTGAAGCCACTTGTTAAAAGAACACTTGATGTCAGCCTTATGTGTATCTGTGTATTGACATATTATCTTTTGATTATTGAAATTTGTATGATGGAGATTTTTCTTTTATACCATCATTGTTATTGTCAAAGTACACCAATAAAACAAAACTTGAAATTACATATTTTTCTCTTCTGCTTCTGTCGTCTACATGCCGTACATATGGTTCTGGCATGAGTTGTATAATATAGTATGAATGTTATAACATTTCTGGCTTTCAACGTTAATATTCACACCATTTAGAATATTGTATGACCATTATGAATATTTACTATTACCCGCAAACCCATTCGATTTTATAATGAATTCATGATAATGATATATGATCCATATATTTGTAGTATTCCTGTATTTGACTCAATCCAGGACATAAACATTGCTGTGAATTTTTGGTTATGCAGCCCTGAGGTATGGAACAGATATTATGTCGGCTACCAAAGGTTCTGGATTAAAACAGTTGACCCCGTTTGAACTCAAAACATGTACTGTGTGTGTTCTGTGCATCTGTTCTAACCTCTGTCTGGATCTCTGCAGGACTCTGTGCAGTGTGTAGGACTCTGTGCAGGGATCTGTGCAGGGCTCTGTGCAGTGTGCAGGACTCTGTGCAATGTGCAGGGATCTGTGCAGTGTGCATGACTCTGTGCAGGGCTCTGTGCAGGACTCTGTGCAGGACTCTGGAGTGTGCAGGGCTCTGTGCAATGTGCAGGGATCTGTGCAGTGTGCAGGACTCTGTGCAGGGCTCTGTGTAGTGTGCAGGGCTCTGTGTAGTGTGCAGGGCGCTGTGCAGGACTCTGTGCAGGGCGCTGTGCAGGACTCTGTGCAGGGCGCTGTGCAGGGTGCTGTGCAGGACTCTGTGCAGGGTGCTGTGCAGGACTCTGTGCAGGGTGCTGTGCAGGGTGCTGTGCAGGACTCTGTGCAGGGTGCTGTGCAGGACTCTGTGCAGGGCGCTGTGCAGGACTCTGTGCAGGGCGCTGTGCAGGGCGCTGTGCGAGGCATGTCCAACAAGCAGAGCAGTTGGAAATATGTTGAGTGATATGAGAACAAAGGCCGGCGGAGGGTCTCACCCGGAGTGAACTGTGTGACAAAACACAGACCCCTGACGGCATAACTTACAGGAAGACTGCAGTGAAACAGAACAGAGAGAGACAATAAAAAAAAGACATAAATAATCTCTGCCAACTGCCAAATGTTCCCGCCTTGTGGGGCCTGTGTGAGAGCAAAATGCACTCAAACATGACATCGTCACCCCATCAAGTCTAAACAAAAGATGGAACAACGACTGAGGAAATGTTTTCACCGTCACTGTACAGAGAAGGATAACAAAGAAAAAGAAAAACAGGTTTGTTGATTGGAACACGGAAATATATTCCAGTAACAAGGAACATACGCACTTGAAGTTAATCGTAAAAATACCTTTTAAAGGACGACTTTTATGACGTGTGATGATTTTGTTGTTGCCGACGCTCGATCGTAGCCCAACGCCATCATAAGAAGATTTGGCGTCAGTGACTCCGTTTACATGCGCACAATATTCCACGATTAGTCCGAATATGAGAACATTCGGAATTTTGATATACGTCACGTCAACAGCCTATTCCGTTTGGATATTCACAATTAGGCCTTATTGCGAAAGTAGCATTTTACGATGAAGAAATGTGGGATATGCCGACGTTTATTCGGGTTTATGTATACAGCGCATTCCGGGAATATGCGTCTCAATCGTCTCAATGATTACTGCAGTTTAACTGCCTGTTTACGGTCGGCCCTGAGTGTTGTAAACAGTTTGCAAGGCGGTGGTGGAGATGCACGCGCAAAAGAAAAGCCTGCATTTCTGGTCTGAAGGTGAAACATACGGACTTTTAAACATGTTGAAAGACTTTTTGGTTTTTGGATATAATGTAAAATATATATATATATATACTGTATATATATATATACATATAAATCCTCACCGTGGGACTACATCAGGGGGGCGGGGAGTGTTATGTTGATCGGAATATGCATGGCGGCATGTAAACGGGAATATCAGTGGAATATTCATTTTCACCAGACATGTAAACAGCATAGTGGGAATAGTGTCTTTTTCCCGAATAATTGAATATTGTGTGCATGTGAACGTACTCATTGTTCAATGTTCAAGATCGCCACTTCAGCTTGAATGGAGAAAACTGATAAAAGGCGTCCTCTGGGGTTTCAGAGGGAGTTCAACGGTTCTATCAGCACCTCACCTACCAGTGCATTCAAAAGTACATGGGGATACAACATGCCCTGTGGTGTGTGTGTGTGTGTCTTGTATGTACGTCGTATTCGTTTGTTCAACTGAACGTTCCGTACTTCCCGATCGACTTCACACTCACAGTAGCTGGTCATCGCCGAGGACCCAAAGGAAGTGGCAGCGGTGAGTTCTCAAGAAAGCCGCTCAGCAATCAGCCCACGTGACGGCCGGCCCGTCAACAGGCAGGAAAACGGACGCCGCGCAGGCTGGTTGTTTTTTGTGCGTCCCAGAGGATGTGTGTCGTACGTGGAAGTCGTTTTTTTCGGGTGAGAGGTTCCCGAAAAAAGCCAGCAAGGAGCAATTTCGAGGGGGCCGGGGGGGTCACGCTCCGGACGGGAACGTGACTAAAGCTCTAACAATTGTCGGGAACCCATTAGGCGAGCGCCGCGATATAAGTGTTGTCGGCTGCTGCGGTTTTTCTTTTCACGTCACAGATGTCGGACTTTGGTTTCCCTTGGAAAAAAACGTCCGTCATAGATACACCTCCTACACACTGAAATATGAGTGAGAGTAAGAATTACTTTTATTATTTATTCTTATTATTATTCTTATTATTATTTGATGTCTTCACGCCCATAGCAATTACATTCAGGCCCAGAGAGTATCCGTCGTCAGATTGTGTAGATAAGCAAACAAATAAGGGGGACAAATAAATGCATCAAAGCGTCGCGATTCCCGTCTGCAGTTTATTTCTACGTCTAGTTCAGGAGGTGGTCTAACTCTCACTCAGTTTTTTAGCTGGGGACTGCTTCTTTCAATGTTGGCACGTTCCCGATTAGGAATGACCCGGACGTGGAGACGCTCAAGCATATATTACTGAGATCCCGGGCTCCGGCTTGTCCCGATAAGAGGTAGAGACGTACAGATAGTGTCATGTTCCCTTTTAAACACTTAACCCACACAGAGCCCGCATTGTCTCCGGCGCTCTCTGGCTCGCTGACTGATAGCCGGTTGGCGAGCATCCACTCAGCTATTCATAGACACACACAGAGAGTCCCAGCTCCCAGAAAATGTGCCTTCCCTCTGAACATCCTCAGAACCGGACCTCAGACACACAGACGGCTCGTTTGACAGCTGGGTGGTGTGTGAGTGCGCC
>PIJE02002639.1:50707-58702 GCA_002895965.2 Coryphaenoides rupestris
AAAAGAAACATCACTACCCTCTAGTGTTCGGATAAATGACGCCGACACTGACGCTGGTCTCTCACAAAGTGCTGACTTGGCTTCCACGAGCAGGAACCTGAAATTGAGGGCTGAGCATTAACAATAGAGTTTGTGTCTGCGCCACACTTTAATCCCATCAGCCGGTCAGCGTCGATAATCAGCCGTCTCTGCACCGCGTAAACACAGGCTGCGCTCGTAGACGCTGGGATTCACGAGGCCTGGTTTGTGTTTTCAGAGACGATCCGAGGGTTTGTCCGAAGACCTCATGGGAGGACGCCAGTAACGGGGTGGGTCCTATGACACAAACCAACAAATAAAAATGCTATAAGGCGACTGATCTTCATGTGTCGTCCACAAATAACCAAGCAGTAGTATCCGCTGGCGTTCGTCCTCATAAACCAGACCTTTCCTCTAAAACTAAAGAACAAGACTTTTGTCTTTTCAAGCAATCATAATTATATTGACATTTACATTTATGGCATTTGGCGCTTGCTCTACAGACCAGTCCGGGATTGACTGGGCGTGGCTTGTGCAGATTGATTGACGCCGACCGGATCCAACCGGGACTAACCGATGGGCTAGCGAATGCCATCGTGGTTTCATTCTGACCGTCATTTCATTCCATATCATTTTTACAAGCACATGTGTGTATGTGTGCATGTATAGGTAAATCCGAGGCAATGTAAAGCACTTTGGATTAAAGCAATAAATCCAACAGCATTTACCTATCTACCAACTAGAGCTGAACAATTTGTCTCAATACTATCGAAATGTGTGCAATGTCCAAAGTGCAGACGCTGCAATTTTTTGACACGGGTCAAATGTGTAATTGTGTTGTACATTTTGTTCTCCAGAAGTAAGAAAGCATACTTGTTTGTCACAATTTCAACCGTACACTGGTGCAGGTGAACATTAGTGGTGGATGAGTAGGCCTGCTGGAGAACTCTCCACCACCTACCTCTGCGGATACGGTTGGACGCATCGTTTGTGAACTCTTGGCTACGGCTGAAGCCATATAGCGGTCGGACACGCTCCCCTTCTCCGCTCTGAAGCGAAGCTCCTCCTCCCGACTCCCCCCCGACTGTCCAGTCCTAGGCTCCACCCACGCTGCTGTTTCTCCCCCTCCGCTCCCCCACCCTTCCGTCATGTCCACATGTTAAGTGCCCCCCCCACACACACACACACACACCTTTGTTGTCACCTTTGTTGACTGTGTGTGTGTTGTGTGCATTGGATTACCCCGTCAATCCTGCTATTGTAAATGGTAAATGGATGGCATTTATATATCGCTTTTATCCAAAGTGCTTTACAGTGCAGCACAAAACCTGTCCTTCCTGTCACACCTGACCAACTCTCCCACCAACTCGTTTGACGACATCTAGGCCTCCCCGCGTCCTCGGAGGAGCCCAGGGGGGGGACAGGGATGGCTGCCACACTGTGGGGGCCTCTGCGACCCGTAAAGAGACACAGAAACGCTGCCGCAGTGACGCCGCCACGGAGCCTCCGGCCGTTGTCGACCGAGAGCCACCAGCAGCACCGGCATTGTAGTCTGTCCCGGGCCGGGCCCTCCGCCGAGGTGACGATAGCCCTCCTAGGAGCCACCACCGACCCCCCGGCCCAGCCGAGGAAGGAAGCTTCAATCTCCTGGAGGATGGATAAGGGGCGGGGGGGGGGCGGGGGGGGTGGGGTTTGGCTGGTCACACTGGGGAGGTGTGGTGGTGGTGGTGGTGGTGGTGGGGACAATGGGGTGGGGAGATTGATGGTGTTTACTTTAGGTATTAAAACCCTGGGAAGAGTCTGGTTGTTTTTGTTGGGTATGGAAATCCCTTTTTTTGGATGGGGTTGGGAAGTTTTGACCGCCGATTCCTTTGCGATCGTCTATATCTCTGTCTGTCTGTCTGTCTTGTCTGTCTGTCTGTCTGTCTGTCTGTCTGTCTGTCTTTCTGTCTGTCTGCTGGAGGGAGAGAGCCAGTGCTGTGGCAAAAACCCATGTAGACCTTTTTTGGGGGGCCAATAGGTGCCCAGGTGTGCCCAGGTGCGTTATCCTCCTGACGACCCCTCCCACTCCGGCAAAGGCGTGCAGGTGGGGGCGGGGCTTCACCCTGCCTGTCGCCCGTTTCATATGATCTGGTGTTTCTGCTGTGGCCCCACGAGGACTTTTCAAGAACCAGGCTCCACGTCCCTCATCTCTCCGCTCAATCCCCTCCGTGTTCCCAGTTCATCGTATCCCCTCCTGCTCTCCTGCGTGCCCTGCCAGCCAGCCTGCCAGCCAGCCAGCCAGCCAGCCAGCAAGCACACGCACACACACACACACACACACACACACCTTTGTTGTCACCTTTGTTGACTGTGTGTGTGTGTGTGTGTGTGTGTGTGTGTGTGTGTGTTGTGTGCATTGGATTACCCCGTCAATCCTGCTATTGTAAATCATCAACTTCTCTTGTTGATTAGACTCTAAGGGGGCTGAGTGAGGCTGCATACCTGTGGGGAGAATTAAGGCCACGCAGCACAAAACCTGTCCTTCCTGTCACACCTGACCAACTCTCCCACCAACTCGTTTGACGACATCTAGGCCTCCCCGCGTCCTCGGAGGAGCCCAGGGGGGGGGACAGGGATGGCTGCCACACTGTGGGGCCTCTGCGACCCGGGCCGGGCCCTCCGAGGTGGCGATAGCCCTCCTAGGAGCCACCACCGACCCCCCGGCCCAGCCGAGGAAGGAAGCTTCAATCTCCTGGAGGATGGATAAGGGGGGGGGGCGGGGGGGGTTTGGCTGGTCACACTGGGGAGGTGTGGTGGTGGTGGTGGTGGTGGGGACAATGGGGTGGGGAGATTGATGGTGTTTACTTTAGGTATTAAAACCCTGGGAAGAGTCTGGT
Source organism: Coryphaenoides rupestris (assembly GCA_002895965.2). NCBI lineage: Eukaryota > Metazoa > Chordata > Actinopteri > Gadiformes > Macrouridae > Coryphaenoides > Coryphaenoides rupestris. Next base: position 53,605 of record PIJE02002639.1, read on the forward strand.
TGTTTTTGTTGGGTATGGAAATCCCTTTTTTGGATGGGGTTGGGAAGTTTTGACCGCCGATTCCTTTGCGATCGTCTATATCTCTGTCTGTCTGTCTGTCTGTCTGTCTGTCTGTCTTTCTGTCTGTCTGCTGGAGGGAGAGAGCCAGTGCTGTGGCAAAAACCCACGTTGACCTTTTTTGGGGGGCCAATAGGTGCCCAGGTGTGCCCAGGTGTGTCGTATCGCCTCCTGCTCTCCTGCGTGCCCTGCCAGCCAGCCAGCCAGCCAGCCAGCCAGCCAGCCAGCAAGCACACGTACCCACACACCCACACACACACACACACACACACACACACAAGCACACGTACACACACACTCGACTCCCAGCCTCTCTGCCTCAACCCCCCTGTCCCGGCCCCTCCGCCCGCATTCTTTTGTCTCCGCTCATCTCTGGTTCCCACTCTGACGCCGTCTCATTCCCATTCCCGTCCGTTCCTTGTTAGCCGTTTCAGCAGTTTTCCTGTTATTTTCCGCGCGGTGCCTCCTACCGACCATCGCTTTCCTGTATAAACATCCTCCTCCTCACCCATTGTCCCAGAGAGCTGACCGTTCAGCAGCCCGAACGCGCGTGTGTGTGTGTGACTGTGTGTGTGTGTGTGTGTGTGTGTGTGTGGTGTGTGTGTGTGTGTGTGTGTGTGTGTGTGTGTGTCGCTGCACTACACTCTAGTGTCCTTGTCATTGTCCAGTTGAAAAGAGACGTGCGTAGCATTTCGCTTCTAAAATGCACAATTTGAAAAAATCATTTTCGTTCTTTCACTTAATATTTCCCAAACAAATGAAATCTCTTGTGGATTCTTTTGTGTTCCATCTATACAACAACACAGAATTATTATTATTAAAACTATATTAAAACTACTAGTAGGTCATATTTGAGAGTTTATAGGTAGAAAGCAGAAGAGGGCGAGAGACTTAGAGACTAAACACAACCGTTGAGAAGTGACGAATTTAACACACCTGTGATTGACAGGCAAGACGGTTTCCCCCGAAACCAATCAGAGAGGAGACGTTCAGATTGGTCAGAAATGAGACGGGAGCGCTTTGAATTACATCGCACAGCATTTCTAAGAAATTAGACTCAAATAATATCTCTTAAATCTTACCCAGAGTACCCGTTAACGTGGACAAACGGATGAATAACAACCAACACATGGCTAGAAATGACCAATACGTTGCTATCACTTAACCTGCACTTGACCACGGTTATAATAAACATGATTGCCACGACACTCTGAACCCACCTCCTAAACCAATAGCGACTTTATGACTCTTATCGCGTTATAGATCTATGATGCACCATCACCTTGTTGACTTTCCTCGAGACAATCATTTGCTTAATGATAACAGACCACTTTCCATCTCTGTGAGTCACGATGGCATTTTCCTACGAACAATATGAACGACGGAGTGTTTCACAAAAGATATTTCCGCTCGCTCAGCGCATAACTCCACGTAATCCATAACTCTGCCACTCCCAGCCCAGCCCAGCCAGGCCAGGCCAGGCCAGGCAGCCAGCCAGTCAACCCAGCCAGCCCAGCCCAGCCCAGCCCCAACCCAGCCAGCCCAACCAGTCAACCTACTGTACTCTCTCTCTCTCTCTCTCTCTCTCTCTCTCTCTTTATGATTCACAAAGACACTTCTAATCAATGAGGGATGCTCCGGTCGCAAAAAACGTGCTGATGTGTGCGCGGTGCGTTCCCGATTATGACGGCGGCGGGCGGACATCCGTCATCAATCACGTTTTACGGCCTTCTGTCGAAAAAATAAAAATAAAAAAATAAGCACGACAACATAACGAGGTAGTGAACTCAAACCAAAGGATCAGTCGATGTCGTTATCTTATCTGAAATATTATATTATTCAACCACAGTGCAGCTTATGAAACGTTGGATTTATTTTTGTCATGCAGACATTTGGATATCAGGAGTCAAAAGTTTTTAGTCGTTTGACCATTGAGTTACATTAGAATGTTCTACGGCCACGTCGGTGAGCACGTCTGCGCGGGTGTAACGTCATACATTCAAGTAAAAAGAAAAAAATAATAATGCGCAGAACTCCAGCTTGTTGGATTACAATAGAGATTGACCTCCTAACCATGCAAACGTGTCTCCACTGTCCCCTGTTGGTGAATTTGGAAACACACACACACACACACACACACACACAAAAAAACGATCATTTAAATGAATTACGCGATATGTCGACAGAGCAATACTTTTAAAATTTTTAAACAAGTGGTAAACAAAGATGTATAAAAAAATGCATAGCACCGAGTTGACACACAGTATGTGAACGGGATCGAGTGTGCTCGACAGTACAAACCCATAGCAGCTTATTAGTTCCGTCGCAGTCGTGCTGTTGTGTTATTTCGTTATAACGTCTTTAATGCAAACACTCTTAACATCGTAGCATAGCTTCACATAAGTTAAAATAAAAGTACAAATGAGAAAACAAAAAACAAACAAACGACCATCGATCAAAAGGAAAACATGACAAATGCCCTATTGTTGAATAAAAACTCCAGTAAAAGCTATACAACCAGCTATACAACCGTCGGCCGCGTCTCCACCCGTCTGCCTGTGTCTTGCCTTCCCTCTCCTGCCAATTCACTGAGCTGAAACCCAGGACAGCCGGGCGATCGAGCCACAAGGGGCTTCTGGGAAATGGCTTCCCGCTGGCCCGGCTGATTCGCGTCGATGCGGGACAAAGGTGGAAGACGGAGGCAGAGGGCGGTGGAATTCTCTCGATCCTAAATGAGAATAAAACGCGACGCGACAAAGTTTTTTTTCGTTTTTTTTGTCCCGTAGCGAGGATTGCTACTGGTCTCCGTTCTGATTGGCCGCGGCCGCGTTACCGGCCGCGCAGTCTTTGATCTCGCCCTTCAGCTCGGCGAGTTGTTCCGAGTGGTCGGACAGCGTGCCGCTCACCTGGACCAGGTACGAGTCCGAGTGTCTCTCCAGCTCCGCGCGGATCCTCTCCAGGTGATCCGCCAGCTCCCCGAGGCTGGAGCACTGGCCCTCCACCAGGCTCACCCGGCTGTCCACGTCTTTCACCTCCTGCTGCACGCCCAGCGCCGTGCTCCTGCAGCCCTGCAGCTCCCCGGACAGCTTCCTCCTCAAGGCCACCAGCTCGCTCTTCAACTGGGCCAGGCGCCGCTCCCCGGCCCCGAGGATGGACGCCTGGTGACCCACCAGCCTGCTGAGACCCATCATTTGGGTGGACAGCTGGTTGTCCCTGTGCTCCCAGGTGGTGTTCGCGTGGCCCACTTCCTTAGCGATGAAGCTGACGGAGTCCCTCAGACCCTTTAGGGTGCGGTTCACAGAGTTGATGTTGACCTTCAGCAGGGTGATCTCTCCCTGGACCGAGCCCTCCGTATCCTCCTGGGTGATGCGGAACAGCAGGTTTTGCAGGGTGCTGTTCAGGTGGTCCAGCTGGTCTTCGTGCGCGTCCAGACGGCCCGTCACCTTCTTCTCGACCTCGCCGCACTCCTCCTCCACCTGGGCCACGCTCACGCCCACCGCCACCGGCGTGGAGGGAGCGCAGGAGGAGGTGCAGAGGAGCTCCAGGTCGATCAGCTGCTTCTGGATGCTGTCCAGGTCTCCTTCCACTCTCCGCCTCACCGACTCGATCTCGGTCTCCAGCGCCGGGACCACGTGGCCCTCCAGCAACGCCGGCGCCGTGGCGTTGCTGAGCTCCTCCACGGCCACGAACACCCGCTCCTCCAGGGTCTTCAGCTTGTCCTCCAGCAAGGTCTTGAAGCCGTCCAGGCCCCCGGGGAGCGCGGCCGGGCCGTCGAGTCCGCCGTCGGTGCCGTTCAGCCGGACCTCCAGGTCCACGAGGCGCGTCTCGATGAGGGTCTCCACGTGGATGCTGTGGTCGGTGAGGGCCGTCTGCAGCTGCCTCTGGGACTCGGTCAGACCCTTGACGGACTCCTCGAGGTGGAGCACGCGACGAGACAAGCTGTTCACCTGCAGGAAGGGTTCAAACACGGGTCCATATCAGTCTGTTTAAGGCATCACAGCAGTATTCTCAGGTAGGTCATTCCTAGCCAGTTACCTTGTCCAAAGCAGCCTCTCCTCCAGAGTGAGGACCCTGGATCTGGGCCTGCAGGGTGCCACACTACCTCCCCTGAATGCCCGTCTCCCTGCCGTCCAGCGACTGCTGCATCTTGCCTCCTGGCCGTCCACGTGTTCCCGCCGGCACTGCCGCTGGCTGATCGAGGCCGCCGGCGGGAGGCCCGTCCCGGGATCCAAGCCCTCGCTTCTCCTGGAGGAAATCCTGGATGCCAAGTTGGCGGACGTGCGCGCCGACATCCTGGACGGCTTCGAGCGGCGGCTGACGGGCCTGGAGAACCACTGCGACGAGAGGATCGTGGAGGTGCAGCGGCAGTGCCGGCGGGAACACGTGGACGGCCAGGAGCAGATGCAGCAGTCGCTGGACGGCAGGGAGACGGGCATCAGAGAGGAGCTGGGCACCCTGCAGGCCCAGATCCAGGGTCTCACTCTGACGGAGAGCTGCTGTGGACAGGTAAGCTGGCTAGGTCCAGGTTACATAGACACAGACATGCACATGGTTCTTTCAAGGAGCATTTGATTTAACCTTTGAGACTTACATGTAAACAAGCATGAATTATGGATCTTTAAATGACCGACCTGAGAATACTGCTGCAATGCCTTAAACAGACTGATATGGACCCGTGTTTGAACTCTTCCTACAGGTGAACAGCTTGTCTCGTCGCGTGCTCCACCTCGAGGAGTCCGTCAAGGGTCTGACCGAGTCCCAGAGGCAGCTGCAGACGGCCCTCACCGACCACAGCATCCACGTGGAGACCCTCATCGAGACGCGCCTCGTGGACCTGGAGGTCCGGCTGAACGGCACCGACGGCGGACTCGACGGCCCGGCCGCGCTCCCCGGGGGCCTGGACGGCTTCAAGACCTTGCTGGAGGACAAGCTGAAGACCCTGGAGGAGCGGGTGTTCGTGGCCGTGGAGGAGCTCAGCAACGCCACGGCGCCGGCGTTGCTGGAGGGCCACGTGGTCCCGGCGCTGGAGACCGAGATCGAG
>PIJE02002640.1:11171-32893 GCA_002895965.2 Coryphaenoides rupestris
TGTAAGGTCAGGGGAAATATGAANTAAGCCTCTCTCTTTGGAACGGTAAATCATGAGTCGAGAGTCTAATACAACAAAGATAGTCGTCCCTTGCATGTGTTTACAAAGCGCCAGATCAACTCACCTGTGCACATGACGGCGGCGAAGACCCAGCACTGGCCGTACATGACGGGGCAGAAGCCCGACTGGGCCCACTGGCTCAGGATGTCCCCGCTGCCGGTCCACGTGGATGGGTTCACCCCCTTGGTGAAGTCCCCCGTCCACTTGCCCTTCAGCACCCCCCGGTCATCCTCACAGTTGATCTGCAGGGAGAGAGACGGCAACCGGTGAGCAAGTCATCAAGAGAACACTCAACTGTGCAAAGTGTGGGTTTGCGTTTCAGCCGTGTTGTGTTGTCTCTTTCTCTCCCTCTCCCTCTCTCTCTCTCTCTCTCTCTCTCTCTCTCTCTCTCTCTCTCTCTCTCTCTCTCTCTCTCTCTCTCTCTCTCTCTCGCTCTCTCTATCTCTCTCTCTCTCTCTCTCTTTCTCTCCTCTCTCTCTCCTCTCTGTCTCTCTCTCTCTCTCCTGTCTCTCTCTGACTCTGTCTCTCTCTGTCTCTCTCTCTCTGTTATCTCAAACTATTTCAAAAGTAATGATAATAATAATAAAACAAATGTTCGACATCAGAGTGATAGTATTATTCCGGATAGGAAAAAAGTACTCGCATGCAGTGCTAGCGTGTAAGTGTACCTCTATGAGAGCTGACCGTCTCTCTCCCACAGCCTGACTCTAGATAACTTCACGCTCTCGTGAGCGTTCTTCGCAGGCTACGGTCGGCTCCGTGGTAAGATAGCTGGTGCAATAGTAACTCGTCACTCACACACATTACCTGACGTGGCTTGTCCACCCTCGACCTCGATAGCATACTCCAGCCGAGGGCCATCGACTACCGCTGTGACGACTACGCACTCAAACAGATGTACCTTTTTATTTTTCTTTAGCTCGCCATAGCAATGAATGAATTATTTAAATATAGTATAGATGTACATTTGCACGTGTGTCCTGTCAGCTGTGATGGATGTATTTTAGTGGCAACTGCGCATTGCACCAGTACCACTTTCGTGTGTTATGCATAGGAGCGTAGTGAACTCATTAGTAGGAGCGCAACGATACTTAGGCATTTGACAAGTGTATTGCGCATACCACAAAATATAACCGCATGAAGCTACTCTCCTCACACCACCCATCTCAGTGACAGCTGCATACTATATAATTTCGATGACTTAGCAACCACACTGTTCATTTTCTCTCCATAGTCTCGCAGGGGGGAGACGCGCGAAGTTAAGCGGTTCTGTTAGCACCTCTCTGCCGACCGGCCTTCTGACTGGCCGCCCCCCGCATGGCGGAACCCGCAGAATTAACAGGAGGGTGCGGCCGCCGGTCGCTTCCCCGTTCACACCTCTCCCGCCAGAACAAAACAATTAACATGGTTGTTCTTAATAGGGTACTATGGTAGGAGGGAGTGTGCTATCGCGTTATATATGTGCTCTATCGGTATTTGTTATTCCGGGCAAAGTACCCAAATGGTAGTATCTACGTATGGGGGGTGCTCTGTATCAATTGGTGAGGCGCATGTCCACAACGGTCCCCACTGAAAGTATTCGGTGTTGCTATCCACTCGCAAATACCATACAGTAAGGCAATCAAATGTAACAATATAAAATATCAGTATCAGCTATAAATCATGTTTACTAGCTCACCGTTGCGTGGCCCCTGTGAGCAGGCTGTGGCGGGTGGCAGCATGTCAGGATGTGTGTGGTCTATGATAAATATCCATTAAACGACACTCGTTGCATTCGTCTTTGTTTTCGTGTCATATTTATCTCTTGGTTTGCTCACGGTAAGATCCATCTACACAGGTTAACGTCTGTGCTGTGTCCAAAGTCGTGACCCGCCAGACTGTTAGAGTCATGGATGAAGACGTGGTATCTGAGGATACACACACGCACAGCCATCAGGCCGTGTCCCTGCTTCTACTATTCCAGCCTGGAACGACCTTTGCATCTCATCAATATTCCTTGGCTAAGAATATTACAAGGTTAACGTTGCGTTGCCAAAGTGGTATCGGGTACGAGTACATGAGCACAGTATCGGACCGAGACTGAATAGTGGTATCGGTATCGGTGCATCCCTAATGGTATTACTCTATGCTTTTCTGTATTTTTTTTAGGATATATATTTTTCAATATTTTTCGATATTTTTTTAATATTTCTATCTTTGTGTGACAATAACTTCCCTGAATAAACTGGATCAGAAACAGAGAGAGAGAGAGAGAGAGAGAGAGAGAGAGAGAGAGAGAGACAGAGAGAGAGACAGACAGAGAGACAGAGAGAGAGAGAGACAGAGAGAGAGAGAGAGAGAGACAGACAGACAGACAGACAGACAGACAGACAGACACAGAGAGAGAACAGACAGACAGAGACAGAGAGAGAGAGACAGAGAGAGAGAGAGAGAGAGAGAGAGAGAGAGAGAGAGAGAGAGAGAGAGAGAGAGAGAGAGAGAGAGAGAGAGAGAGACAGAGAGAGGGAGAGGGAGAGAGAGACAGTAGCTCACCATGGCTGACACCACCCTGCTTGATGTAGACCGGGCTCGCCCCGGGACAGGTAGTCCCCTGCGTGCGGTTTCTTCTAACCTGTGACTGGGGGCTGATCTGCAGCAGACTAAAGACACGCCTCCAAAGATGTCCGCCTCAAACTGCCCACGGAAGACGTGAAGAAGATGATGGAACGAAGACGAAGATGAGAGAGGAGGAGGTCAAAATCAGCAGTAGTAGTCGTTAGTACAATGTTTGAATACTCATCATTTTCTAAACTGTGGCTCCATCTGTCACTTTCAGCAGATAGTTGTATGATTCTGAAAATATTGCAATACATTTCCTGCAATTAATTTCTTTTAAATGTATTCTTTAAATAAAAAAAAACAACAACATTAATCTCTTGAGTGATATCAGATGTGTAAAAGATGTGCAATTACATATCAGAATTTTTACAATCTTTAAAATGAACCAAAATTTGGCATGGTTATAAGAATACTAATCATAATGAACATAACAAAAAACAAAAATATTATGCAATCTTTGTTGTAGCGGTCCCTGTGAGGGTTGTTTATGGAGTGTCAGGTTATGCCCACCTTGATCGAAGGACCAGGGTCTGGCCACCAGGCTGCCGGGGTCCCATGTACAGCAGACCCGAGTCGTTCAGGACGTACTCCTCTCTCTTGGTCCTCAAACAGAACAAACACTGCATCCTCTGCAACAACAACAACAACAACAATGACCACAAACATACAATTACCTTCATCTCAATGGCCCACGAATGTAAAACGAGCTACAGTATGTCAAGTGCCTTTAAGTACTTATAGGCATACAATATTTGTATTGTTATTGTAGAATTATGCTATTTCTATAAAATATACTATGAATAATTGGAAACATTTTAACAATAAGCTTTTTGCGATATTTCCACAAAGAGGCCTGTGTGTGTGGATATTTGTGTGTTTGTGTGTTTGTGTGTGTGTGCGTGCGTGTGCGTGTGTGTCTGTGTCTGTATGTGGATATTTGTGTGTGTGTGTGTGTGTGTGTGTGCGTGTGCGTGCGTGTGTGTGTGTGTCTGTATGTGTGTGCGTATGCGTGTGTGTGTGTGTGTGTGTGTGTGTGTGTGTGTGTGTGTGTGTGTGTGCATGCGTGCACGTACGGCTGCACCAGGGGTTGCAGAGCAGAACAATGCTGCCCATCCTGTAGCCCCTGCGGCGCTGGGGCGTGGCCACAAACATCTCCATCCTGTAGGTGCCCACGGCGGCGGTGGCGGGCGTGGAGATGAGGACGGAGGGGCACTGCAGGTCCAGACCCTCGGGGTTGAAGGAGACTCCCCAGCTCGTTGGACAAGGCCCCGTGGAGAAGGTGGCGGTCCGCTTCACATAGAGGCCGCCTGGCGGACCAGAGAGAGGTCCGTTAGAGGTTAACATGAGAGAAATGGTGGCTTGAATTCAGCCATTTTGCAAACATCTTAAGTTCCACATTAAGCTGAATACAAATCAAAACACACAATCAAAATTGGAGAAGCTACGAACAAAGTTTATGTACAAAAAATTAACTACAATTCCTCAAGTAGTGTGCTTAAGTACAAATCTGGGGTATTTAAGTATCTCTATTGTCTCCTATACTTTATACTTCTACTCCACGTCTCAGAGCCAAATATTGCTTTTTACTCCACTACATCTATGTGCAAGCTTAACAATTCAAAATATATCAATATTATATAATATATAATATATAATAGAGTTATATATACTGTATAATATATGCATAGCCAGCACCATAAAGGTCAATGAGGACAGATCCACAGTAGTTAGAGGTATTTGACAGAGGGTCAAATCCAACATGTCTCCCCATTGCATCCTAAACGTCTCAGTGTGTGCAGCGGGGCTGCTGCTCCTACCCAGGCGGAACTTGAAGACCAGGGCGTCTGTCTTGGGGTTGAAGGCTCGGCCTTGAGCTGCAGGGAGATCTTGAAGGGGGCCCCCCTGCGGACCACCAGGGACATGTTGTTCGCGAAGCCCTCCGTCCGGTGGGCCTCCTGGTTCTCCCGCCGCTCCAGGTTGACATGTTTGATGATGAAATCTGTGAAGAAAGAAAGAAAGAAATGTAAATAATTAAATAAGTACTTCTTCCACCACTGATGATGATTGGATTTGATGAAGGCTGTATACTTGGATACTTGAATCACTGCACAATGTTAAATAAACCACGTTTGTGGAACCAACCATAACGGCAGTGAGGACTATTAGCCTACATAAATGGGAATAATTTGCTTTGCGTTTTCTTTGACTACTTTGACTTCTTTGACTTTAACACAACCATCATCATCATCATCCTGTTATAGAAAAGAAAAATTACATTCATTCAAAGCTGGATATTGTTATTGATGTTGATCACAAACATAAATTCTCATTTGAATCCATATCTTACCTTTCATTTGTTCAGGGTCTCCTCCTCGGCCTCACAGCAAGGTGTAATGACTCCGGCTGCCATCTGCACAGCTATTTAAACACTCCCCAATGAAAAGGAGAAAAAAAAAAAAGATGAGAGGACAAGTACATCATGATAGGCGTCAGTGGAGTGGAAGAACTCGTTATTGATGACGTGGTTGTGCGTGAGTTCACCCAGCGGCCCTTCAGCGCTACTAAAGCGTGTTGCGTAATGCTCAGATGTTTGTACAACGAGGCCTGCTGCTGAGTGGCGCCACTTTACGCACAAGAGGCCGCATGTTTGGGCCATGCGTAACACGACTCTCCCTTCTCCATATCGGAGCCTTTAGAAATGCTGCCCAGTTGCTAGATGCGTTGCTGGGTGGACATACCTCATGATTGATCATCTTCATTCTCTTTGGTTTCAGTGTGTATTCATCCAAGTGACACATTTATTTGTTTTCCGAGGACTTCGCAACTGCATTCGTCATTTGAGTTAAATAATGCATATGCTGTGCCATTTGACAAGTATGGAATGAACCTTGATTTTCCCAAACAGAGATCAAGTAAGAGATCGGTTCACTTAATATCATGTTACCTCTAAATATTACCTTGCAATATTACCTCTCATCTCCTCTCATCATCATGTGCAATACTTCTTCTCAATACTATCCTTGCAATATTACCATGCTACATTACCTTTCATCATTATGTGCAATATTCTTAATATTCTTTTTATCATGTGCAATCTCTTTACATTTACCTCTAAACATTATCAGTTTTATTACACTTCAATTATTGCCAAATAGTTTTTGCGGACTGAATGTCTTATCTTACCTATATTTTTATACTTCTACTAAGACTTGGACTGTACATTTGTAAATCTGTTATTTTATTATTCTGCTGTTTATTTCTGTTTTATTGTATTTCTATGCAACCTGGCACAAGAATGTCCTTTGGGATTAATAAAGTTCGATCTTATCTTATCTCTTACAAGGTGAGAGTTGTGATGAAGGAGGCGGATTACAATGTAATAATGGTGTCATCATACAGAGGCAGGCCCAGCCCACAAAACGGATATTCTCACAGAACATTTCACCCACTAACAGCAGATAGATGGCTACAGCATTCCCAACAAGTTACACAAAGAATAACTCAAATAGAAAATGTCTTACCTACCACACCTTTGAATGTTAAAGGATCATAACTATTCTTGGTTGAGAAAATCCTGTACGGTACAGTGAAGAAACCAGTCAGAACATGCCCATACAGTGTAGCAAGACATATATTTATTATACAATAAAAATTGCACATAGGAATTAAAAAAAAAAAGATACACAGAGCTTATTATTTTTAATTATATAATCATTATGGTCCTTACCTACTTTCTCTGTCACATACACACACAAACACACCCATGGTACTCCTGAACTTTACTCCACCCCTCAAACATTTTTTTTCAAAATGATAAAGATGCTTGTCATGTTGGCACTCGTTGATACTTACAGTTGACGTGTGGCTTACAGTGCAAGGGTGTAGACACAGAGTTAATGGGGAGTTGGTATGACGCCACAGCCAGTTACATGCGACAGACATGTCCATGCCCCCCCCCCACCCCCTGAGTTTGTGTGTGCGTGTGAGTGTGGTGATGGTTGGTTTAATCGGCGTGCCTTGAATGGCCAATACACCCCAGGTGTGCAGCCCCACCCAGCCCCAGAGTGATCAGCCTGACTCAGGGCCCGATGAGGGCTGCTTAAACCAGCCACCAAACACACACACTCCAGTCAGCTATGTGTTTCACGTTTCAGGGTGAAAAGCTAAATGTGTATTTAGTTTCTAGGTCTAATATTTCATTGACAATAACTCAATAAAACATATAATCATAAAAATAAATCATAATGATATGATTTAATTAACCCATATAAATCCTCAACCTTCTCTACACACTAAAATTCATTAAACTAAGTAAAATCATAAAGTTAATCTTATTCACATGATGAAAATCATCTTTTCATAATTAGGGAAATGACTGGTAACACATTACAATAAGGGTCAATTAACATGAATTAACTAATTAACATGAGTTAATGCAGTATTAAGCGTTCACAAAAGGTATGGGTCGATACTGTCTAGCGAACCTCAGCATATCTCATGTCATATTTAGTCAAGTAAATATACATTGACCATACTGGTGCTGTGTCAGACATCTGACAGAAACAGGAAGTTACGTTACCCTGCTACTGACTGACTGTGAAAAGGGTCTATAGAGATGTGGCTGCGCTCCCAACATGGGAACATGCGACACCTTAAACTGACTACCTCCCACAATGTCTCTCTGACACCAGGCGCTGGTAAAGAGGAATAATCATAGTGTACACCTCGTACCCCAAGTGTACACAGGTGCAGGTTAAAATACACCACACAGGGTTGATTGTAGTATAAAGGCTAGTTTCTCTTCTGCAGTGAAGCAAGTCAATTGTCAAATTCCACTGTCTAGCCCCACGACACTCCATGTTGTAATGCTGTCTAAAAATCAAATTCTGATGAGTGCAAATGGTCACAGTGATATTTAAGTTAACGCAAATAAGGAAGGAGTGTCCTCAAACAAAGAAATATAGGCAATGACTGTGATGTGTCGTACGTGTTGATTTAACACTATTAACGGCACAATTTTTGAAAACGAGGCCTTCACTTTCACTCGTTCGCAACATCACGGGTAGCTATCCTGTGCATGAGTCCATTAAAGAGAGCGGCAATTTACTTCGGAGTCCTCTGCTTGTTGTAAAGGAGGAAGTCGGAGATGTTGTGCCACACGTTGCTGTCGTGGTACAGGTAGGTCATGGAGGACTGCAGGGAGGGCTGCAGCGTGTGCGGGTACGTCTCAAACAGCCACAGGACTGTGCCCCACACCAGGGTGGCGAACAGCGGGAAGGGGTCCTTCTTAGGCTGGGGAATGTAACCCTTCTCCACGGCCAGCCTGGCCAAGGCAAACAGGATCCTGGAGAGCAGGTACATGTTGATCTGCTCAAAACATGGACAAAATAATTTATGAAAGATTGTGTGGACGTCGGTAAAGAGAACAATCCTCAATATCATAGAGAGCTAGCTCTGATGAAGAAAATAGCAAATATTTGTATTGTTGATTGAAGGTGCTGTAGGTAATATTTAAGAGTTGGAAAGAGAGAGAGAAAGGAGCAGATGAGAGCAAGATTTTGAAACTAAACAAGAACCAAAATGTCAGCTCCCTCCCTATGTTTCTCCGCCATTGTGAAGTGTTGTCATTCATGCACCCGTGATTGACATACTTGCAAGAATGGATTCCCCGAACCAATCCGTGAAGAGATTGGTTTTAAAGCGAAATGGTCTCATACAGAGGCAGGGCGCACTGGTGCAGTTCAACCATAGCAGATACTTCACAGAGCATTTCACTCACTAATAGCTGATGGAGGACTACAGCATCCCTCACAAATTATGAAAATGTATCGCTCTTAAATGTTACCTTCACACACAAATTCAATTGATGTATCATTTAGTTTATAGAAATGTCCTAATTGCAGCCAATATCAAATCAAATATTTTCGTAATTAATGAATGAACAAATGCTCATCCATGTGTTAAAGGATTTGTAACACTGCTTGCATTCCCTACCTGGCTATTTATGTTATTGTTCTCCCCAACACCAGCCACCCCCCTATGCAGGCAGCCAGGAATGAGTGGGACTGCAGGCCTCTTCCCCTGCAGCTTCTCCTGCAGGACTTTCAGTCCCTTTGTATGTGAATACAAAGCAGGCCAAGTTGCGTGAGTGTGTATATGTGGCTCTTGCGATGGCTTTTCAGCTTGTCCTTCAAACTAAGGTCAGAAGAGAAAAGAAAGAAGATAGCATGATGCAAGGTAGAGGCAGTTTTATGACAGTGACTCTTATTGCCCAACAGGTGTTATTATTGGAGATAAATCTCACCTTCCACTTCTGAATAGGAACGTCATCACAAGGGCATGGGGGGCCCTGATCTTGGCCCCATATCTAAAAGGGAACAAATAGATATAATATAATATATATAATATAATATTATTACACTTCAATTATTGCCAAATTGTTCTTGCGGACTGAATATCTTCTTACCTATATTTTTATACTTCTACTAAGACTTAAATCTGTTATTTTATTATTCTGCTGTTTATTTCTGTTTTATTGTATTTCTATGCAACCTGGCACAAGAATGTCCTTTGGGATTAATAAAGTTCGATCTTATCTTATCTCTTACAAGGTGAGAGTTGTGATGAAGGAGGCGGATTACAATGTAATAATGGTGTCATCATACAGAGGCAGGCCCAGCCCACAAAACGGATATTCTCACAGAACATTTCACCCACTAACAGCAGATAGATGGCTACAGCATTCCCAACAAGTTACACAAAGAATAACTCAAATAGAAAATGTCTTACCTACCACACCTTTGAATGTTAAAGGATCATAACCATTCTTGGTTGAGAAAATCCTGTACTGTACAGTGAAGAAACCAGTCAGAACATGCCCATACAGTGTAGCAAGACATATATTTATTATACAATAAAAATTGCACATAGGAATTAAAAAAAAAAAGATACACAGAGCTTATTATTTTTAATTATATAATCATTATGGTCCTTACCTACTTTCTCTGTCACATACACACACAAACACACCCATGGTACTCCTGAATTTTACTCCACCCCTCAAACATTTTTTTCAAAATGATAAAGATGCTTGTCATGTTGGCACTCGTTGATACTTACAGTTGACGTGTGGCTTACAGTGCAAGGGTGTAGACACAGAGTTAATGGGGAGTTGGTATGACGCCACAGCCAGTTACATGCGACAGACATGTCCATGCCCCCCCCCACCCCCTGAGTTTGTGTGTGCGTGTGAATGTGGTGATGGTTGGTTTAATCGGCGTGCCTTGAATGGCCAATACACCCCAGGTGTGCAGCCCCACCCAGCCCCAGACTGATCAGCCTGACTCAGGGCCCGATGAGGGCTGCTTAAACCAGCCACCAAACACACACACTCCAGTCAGCTATATGTTTCACGTTTTAGGGTGAAAAGCAAAATGTGTATTTAGTTTCTAGGTCTAATATTTGATTGACAATAACTCAATAAAACATATAATCATAAACATAAATCATAATGATATGATTTAATTAACCCATATAAATCCTCAACCTTCTCTACACACTAAAATTCATTAAACTAAGTAAAATCATAAAGTTAATCTTATTCACATGATGAAAATCATCTTTTCATAATTAGGGAAATGACTGGTAACACATTACAATAAGGGTCAATTAACATGAATTAACTAATTAACATGAGTTAATGCAGTATTAAGCGTTCACAAAAGGTATGGGTCGATACTGTCTAGCGAACCTCAGCATATCTCATGTCATATTTAAGTCAAGTAAATATACATTGAACCATACTGGTGCTGTGTCAGACATCTGACAGAAACAGGAAGTTACGTTACCCTGCTACTGACTGACTGTGAAAAGGGTCTATAGAGATGTGGCTGCGCTCCCAACATGGGAACATGCGACACCTTAAACTGACTACCTCCCACAATGTCTCTCTGACACCAGGCGCTGGTAAAGAGGAATAATCATAGTGTACACCTCGTACCCCAAGTGTACACAGGTGCAGGTTAAAATACACCACACAGGGTTGATTGTAGTATAAAGGCTAGTTTCTCTTCCTGCAGTGAAGCAAGTCAATTGTCAAATTCCACTGTCTAGCCCCACGACACTCCATGTTGTAATGCTGTCTAAAAATCAAATTCTGATGAGTGCAAATGGTCACAGTGATATTTAAGTTAACGCAAATAAGGAAGGAGTGTCCCTCAAACAAAGAAATATAGGCAATGACTGTGATGTGTCGTACGTGTTGATTAACACTATTAACGGCACAATTTTTGAAAACGAGGCCTTCACTTTCACTCGTTCGCAACATCACGGGTAGCTATCCTGTGCATGAGTCCATTAAAGAGAGCGGCAATTTACTTCGGAGTCCTCTGCTTGTTGTAAAGGAGGAAGTCGGAGATGTTTGTGCCACACGTTGCTGTCGTGGTACAGGTAGGTCATGGAGGACTGCAGGGAGGGCTGCAGCGTGTGCGGGTACGTCTCAAACAGCCACAGGACGGTGCCCCACACCAGGGTGGCGAACAGCGGGAAGGGGTCCTTCTTAGGCTGGGGAATGTAACCCTTCTCCACGGCCAGCCTGGCCAAGGCAAACAGGATCCTGGAGAGCAGGTACATGTTGATCTGCTCAAAACATGGACAAAATAATTATGAAAGATTTGTGTGGACGTCGGTAAAGAGAACAATCCCTCAATATCATAGAGAGCTAGCTCTGATGAAGAAAATAGCAAATATTTGTATTGTTGATTGAAGGTGCTGTAGGTAATATTTAAGAGTTGGAAAGAGAGAGAGAAAGGAGCAGATGAGAGCAAGATTTTGAAACTAAACAAGAACCAAAAATGTCAGCTCCCTCCCTATGTTTCTCCGCCATTGTGAAGTGTTGTCATTCATGCACCCGTGATTGACATACTTGCAAGATGGATTCCCCGAACCAATCCGTGAAGAGATTTGGTTTTAAAGCGAAATGGTCTCATACAGAGGCAGGGCGCACTGGTGCAGTCAACCATAGCAGATACTTCACAGAGCATTTCACTCACTAATAGCTGATGGAGGACTACAGCATCCCTCACAAATTATGAAAAATGTATCGCTCTTAAATGTTACCTCACACACAATTCAATTGATGTATCATTTAGTTTATAGAAATGTCCTAATTGCAGCCAATATCAAATCAAATATTTCGGTAATTAATGAATGAACAAATGCTCATCCATGTGTTAAAGGAATTTGTACACTGCTTGCATTCCCTACCTGGCTATTTATGTTATTGTTCTCCCCAAACACCAGCCACCCCCCTATGCAGGCAGCCAGGAATGAGTGGGACTGCAGGCTCTTCCCCTGCAGCTTCTCCTGCAGGACTTTCAGTCCTTTGTATGTGAATACAAAGCAGGCCAAGTTGCGTGAGTGTGTATATGTGGCTCTTGCGATGGCTTTCAGCTTGTCCTTCAAACTAAGGTCAGAAGAGAAAGAAAGAAGATAGCATGATGCAGGTTAGAGCAGTTTTATGACAGTGACTCTTATTGCCCAACAGGTGTTATTATTGGAGATAAATCTCACCTTCCACTTCTGAATAGGAACGTCATCACAAGGGCATGGGGGGCCCTGATCTTGGCCCCATATCTAAAAGGGAACAAATAGATATAATATAATATATATAATATAATAGATATAACATAATAGATATAATATAATAGAATAATAATATAATAGATAATATATAATAGATAATAGATAATAATATAATAGATATAATATAATAGATAATAATATAATATAATAGATAATAATATAAGATACTATATAATAGATAATAGATAATAATATAATAGATATAATATAATAGATAATAATATAATATAATAGATAATAATATAATAGATAATAATATAATAGATACTATATAATAGATAATATAATAGATATCATATAATAGATATAATGATAATCGATATAAATATAATAGATAATAATGTAATAGATAATATAATATAATAGATAATATAATATAATAGATAATAATATAATAGATAATAATATAATAGATAATAATATAATAGATAATAATATAATAGATATCCACTTGTAAGCATCCCTACAGTAAGACGCCTCCTCTCTGCATCCGCTTCGGATAAAACGCGGTCTGCTAAAAGACTGAATGGATTTAATTGAACGGAAAACTTACACGGCGCCATTTCGAAATCCCTTCAGCACAGCCAGAGCCGCTCTGTGTTTCTCTTGTCGTAACAAGTTATTGGCGGCGAGCAGGACGGCTCTGAGGAGGTCTGGAGAGGCCATGTTTCACTGCTCCAGGGGGGACGCAATAGACCGCCGCACCGCTGGTACGGCGCGCGTGGTCTACCTGCCAATCCCCCCCGGAATGAAACACCACCGGAGATACAAAGATTCCTCTGTTGGCTTTACATTTCTATCATAAAGCTTTATTTTCGGTACTGTGCTAATGTGTGTCTCTGTACTTAATCTGAAGATTTTAAGATAAATTATCGGAGAACACTTGATCAAAACGAATGAGTGACTACAATAAATACATACAATACATACACACAATACATACACACAATGCATCCATACTGTGATGAGGAGTTTTGAGGGGCATCTACTGTGGTTCATGTTCAGGTTCAGGTTCAGGATTGTCTGAATCAATGTGACACAAGGCAGTATCACCCGGAATGACGTTGAATGAAGTTTATTCAGATACGTGGAGCACATATACAGTTTGGGAGGGGAGAGAAAGACATCAAGAGTTGGGATCATTTACATGTAGACACAACAAGTCAACTTGGGAAGCAGAGATATGATGGCTCCACACGGTGACGCACCCGTCCCTATCTCCCAGACAGAGACAGCCTAGGAAGCAGGGACACCGTGGCCTCACGTGGAGATGTAACAGACAGACAGTTGACCTGGGAAGCAGGGACACCGTGGCCTCACGTAGAGATGTAACAGACAGACAGTTGACCTGGGAAGCAGGGACACCGAGGCCTCAGATGGAGACGACAGCAAGTGCATCTCAGAGGCCTCCCAGGGCCAACAGATAAGAGTGACGCTAAATAGTCACGCAGGCCTAACGGCAGAGTGGAAAGTTACAAGGCTAATACATCCACAACTCCCAACACATACATTGGGATATGTGGGAGTACTGTGTATCAATACGGTACAGGCAAAACCATACCACTCAGACTGTGTGTGTGTGTGTACATTAGGGTTAGGTATATATAGTCTGGGATAGAGAGTTAGGGATATATAGTGGGGGATATAGAGTTAGTGAATGAGAGCTAGAAAATAAACGGGATAGTTCTATTCATTTTTGTCCTGTTTAATAATAATGTTATTCTCAGTTCTAACTGAGATGATACACGGTTTCAAGTCAACAATGGGACATTTATTGTTAATAATATCACATTTAAATTTCCTATTTATTTATGTATTGTATGCCTTGCATTTTGTTTGTTTCTTGACATTGCAACCTGCGTGTCTGCTGCCACAGCTCACTGGCCCAAAGAAAAGATCCCTTACTTACTCCTACTGGGTAGGACATGGGTAGCACTACATACTGTCAGCACCATCCTTGTAGGCCACGTGGGGTTATTATCTGAAGCTCTCTGACCTGTCATTGTTTCATCCTGAGTTACTGTGTTGTGACTTGGATATTTGGTGATCCCTGCTGTCTGCCTTGGCCAGGGAACTCTTGAAAAATAGATTTAATCTACTCTGACCTTACTGACTTACAACCCCCCCCAATATTTCCTAATACGATCGCTTATTTGGAAATGTGAAACATTTATTTTTCTAAGCAGGTAGGTCCCCACAACTTTCAACAAGTGACTCCCTTGTTATATAATCTAATTAAATATACTTTAAGTAGCCTCTTTCCCACCTCTGATCAATATTGAACTCATCATCCAATTATCAATTATAGATCAACATCTTTGGTGATTACAAAATCAACCTGATATAGCAGAATTTGCATACAACACTACTAGCCGTCATAGCCAACTATGTCGGCTTATTGTACTGTATTGTACTCGAAAACAATCAGAAACACTAGGAATAACACTAGGAATAATTTAGATTAGCCATTTTAGATACCCAGGTGCTATAGCAGTATTTATTCATCTTGGTTAAAAATTTTACAATTGCCATCATTTCAAATGAACAAACGGTTATTCTTTCCCAATCGTTTTCAGAATGAAGTCTGGTTTACATTGTCTGTCAATTATCACCAACACCAAACAATAATGAAAAACAAAACTGAAGCAGTGGAAGATATTTTTTTGTAATTTTGACTTGTAAAATGGACTGTTTCTGATGTGTGGTTTAGCTTACAGAACCACAAGAGCCTTCATACAAACCTTTACCCAAAGGTCAGAAACTCACACACAGTACAATAATGTTTACACCATTTACAACACATTTTGCTCATCCACATTACAACCACTGATACCAAGCCAATGTCAATATTACTTAGAATCACCATTGCATCAGATTTTTAGCTACATTTTCCTTTGTCATTGTTTGTATAATTTGATCCGACAGACTTTGCATAGATACACAGCAATAGCATTATTACTATGTATTACTGAAAATAAAACCCTACTGTTGAAGATATGTTTATGCTATAACAAGGTTTTGGACATACAGAATTTCCCTGCAAACAAATAAAACAAAAACAGTGTCATAAGAAAATACCTTTTATTTTACCCTCCCCCAGAAACAGACAGAATACACTTATTCAAACCAAGCATTTCTTAAAAGGTGTTTGCACTGTGTTTTACTAGTCATTGCTGACATTTTCTAAATCGCATCAGATAAAGAGATTTACTTTGGGGTCACAACGTGAAACGCAACATCACTACATTCCATGGATACTCAACGCCCTATAAAACTAGGGCCACTCGCATTAGTGCAATCAAATGTTAATTTGTACGCCTACAAAGTAAGAGTAATCAGTCCCTAGGCTAAGGCTGAGGGATCTAGTGTTTTTTTTTGTCATTTTCATTCATAAAACATATTTACATAAAAACCAAGTTCTCAAGCCTGTGTCATTCATTTTACTTGGATGCCTGCGCTAATACTTATTTCTATAGGCGCTGTCAGCTGCTAGCCTTCAGTGGGAGGAAGTGGTCTTATCAACTTGCTGATTCTATGTCCTCTTCATAGAGTATCCCGTCACCCCACTTCATCAGCAGCAAAGCTGATCCTCATGACAGCAAAAGCTTTTCAAAGGTTTTGCTCCCCCCACCTTCGGTATGGAAGGCGGGGCCTATCCAGTGTCATGCATTATTGATCAAACTGTTTACTGCAGAGCCAAAACAAGAAGGGGTGGGGGGGTGGGTGGGATAACTCACAGCAAGATCCATAATTGTACTGAATACCAATTAACTAAAATAAAAACTAAAATCGCTATTCATAACATCGCGTTGGCTATGAAATTAAGCAGATTTTATTTCCTAGAAAAACTATTGCACTTAAAAAATACAGCTTCTTAACAGCAGTCACGGCCATCTTGAGTGTCGCAGAACCACGACATCGTCACTAACGAACCCAAAGTCAGTAAAAGTGTGTCATCGCGAGGCAAATCCACGACCCAATCCCCCAACACTCGTCTCTCCGATTAGCGTCTGAACTCCTTTGGTGCTCGTCTCGCCAGAAGGGTTAATCAAAATAAGTTAGATACAAAATATTTAGAATATGTGCGCCTCTAGGTTTTTCTTAAAATGTTAAAATGTTATGTACACTGTCCGCTAAATTGTATGTACTGACTACGCCGAAATTGTACAAACAAAAAAAATTGGAGAAGAAAAATATACCACAGCAAATATCACAATATCCTCCTTTTCGTTGTCGCTCGTAGTAGTGCATAGGCCAGACACGTGGCTCTTCCCGCGAGTCTTTACAGTACTGCTGCATGATGGGAGAACAATGAGCAGTCTGCCTGTGTGCACAACAAGCGACGGTGAGCATGCCGTGATTGGTTAACGGTTCGGGCCGGCGGCCAATTCCTCTTACTGCGTGCTCCAAAACGTTGGGGGTAAGGCAAGCTGCGATGGTGTGAAGTGGCAAGAGGGGGGTGGAAGGGCTCAGATAGTCATAGAGAGTTGGGTAATGAGTAGTAATGAGTAGAACTGTGTTGGGAGAAACTGCAGGAGAGGGGGGGGGGGGGGGGGTGCGTTATTTTATGTCCGTTTGCTGTAAGAAGAGAGGCAACTTCGTACTGCAACTTCTGTCTTTTTTAAACATTGCTGCTACCTGAAAGGAAAAAACAAAAGCAAGCCAGGAAAAGACTCAAGGGAACGTGAACGAGATTCCCGCCGCTCCGTGCAGCTGCTACTCCTGGCCGAAGCCCTCCGTCTCCTCGATGGCAAATATCAGCTTCTCCTTCATCTGCTCGTAGCTCTTGTAGGGCGGGAGGTCCAGGCGATTAAAGCTGTCGCACGCAAAGGAGAAACAAAAGGAAGAATAACTAGCCGGTTCAGATGGGATTTATTTACCTAATCTGTGTTAACTGTACCCCGGTGTACAGTGGTTTCAGCGAAGCGTCACGCACTGTAAATGTCAAAGCATTTATCCTGAGAACGTCAATTGCACACACGGCAATAAAACTGAACACAATATATCTATAAGCCCCTTAAGCCTCAGGTGGTATAGCTAGCTCTGCATGCCGAAAGCAGGTGTTGTGCAACCAAAGCGCTGGTTGAATCAGACATGACTAAGTGGGGCTGGTCAATTAGCAACGGCCTAATCCCTGATCGGTCCAGACAGTCCTGCCGCAGCACGGCAGTACGGACACACTCCCAGCCTTACCATGTGTGGCTTCTTGGAAGCCAGTTTTCCTTGCCAACCTTCTCGATGCAGAACTTCTGTGGGCCGTTGCTCCCTGGGTAAAGCATCACATTATAGTCATTATTGTACATACTGTATATATAAAATGAAGCAGGCTGCTGCATCTGGGAACAGATGTGTTTGCCTGTTCTCAGAGTCGTACAGAACATACCCATTAAGTCAGCAAAGCCGCCCACCGGCAGCCTGCAGGTACCCGTGACAAACTGCAGCAGTCTCATCCTCTTCTCGTTGTCCATCTCCTTCACACACTGCCAAACGTTCAAGTTCACACTCGTCAGCTTTTTTCTTCTTAAGCATATTTTGTTAATTTATTAAGAAAACGGGTCGTTTTCCTTTGTAAATAAACATTGTTTTTGCGCAAATACAAAAACAAACTCCCATCAAAAATGAATCTATACACAGCAGGTTTTAGCATACAAGCTTGAGAAACATGACTTAATAGACTTTCCTATTCAAACGGCAAGTACCGAAATGATTGAAATTCGTCAGGACAAAATCGTGGGAGTCCTTCTGCACATGTAAAGCAGGGTGAGTACGTTAGTGATGTGTTTACAATGAAAATAAGCCTAAGATCGGCTAACTACTAGCTACAATGGGCTAATCACCTAGCTATGCTAATCACACGATGTCGCGGTAGCAATCTGGTCCGAGCAAAAAAACATTTCACTGCTCAATGTACCTGTACACTGAAATAGGTGACAAATAAACCTTTGAATTTTAACTAATTAGCTAGCTTTGTAGCTTTTGGTGTCGGCGCTGCTGTAAATTGATGTGTGGAGTCGCTATCAACCATTTGATTGTTGCACTTGTGAACTTTCAGTGTTTTAAGTACATCATAAAAACCACTGCGTTCAGTAATTGTCTTATCAGATACAGGACCTGTAAATAACTCAGATACAAAAATGACAGAACCACTTGGATCACATCCAGTCAATGGTTTGAGGGTTGTGCTTGACTTATAGTCACTATAAAGCTGACTCTGTAAAGCCAGTGCAGATGACACCTGGGTCTTATTCAGTACCATCAATAATGACTCAAGTAGAAGGAAATTCATTTCTAAAGTTTTCAGGCATGTTTTTAATAATAATGTCTCTATGAGGCCATAGGCTCAGTTGTCCAAATGTAAAATACATAAGCTCTATCCATGTATTAAAAACAAGTCCTGCAGACTGCATGGATACTCCAAATCTGGATGAAACGCGCTCCCTGTAATCTCTCTGGATATCTGTGGTCATTATTGCACGTTCCCCAAGCGCATCTAAGAACCATGTTGTTCTAACTAAATGTAGCTGTAGTCTAACCTATGAACACAACAACGCGGGACAAGCTTTGTTTGTGGGACATCATGGCGGCTCTGTTGCAAGGGCCGTGGTCTTAAGAAATCAGGCAATCTTATTAGTTATTATTCTCAGCGTGACTGACAGGGCGGAAAGGTCCATTGATCCCCGATGGCTTGGATGATGCATGTATGCCGTGTATGCGTTTTGTGCAGACCTGCCAGAACCAGAGGATCTGCTTGCTGGTGCGCGCGTAGTGTCTGTATATGGAGTTCTTCTGCCAGTCCGACAGATCTATCTCCTGCATGCCACACAGCATCACCTGCAGGGACAAACACACAAAAACCACGGGTGTAACCTTACAGCTTTAGAAAGGAGCGAGATTTCAGAGTGAGAGTTTTACTTCTGAAGAGTCCAGGTTTACAGCTGGGGCCAGAGCGACTTTTATTTTAGTAAAATTATACATATGGATACAGGTTAAACGCCGGACTGAAAAAAAGGCTACTCTGAGCTTGCACAAGATAGAGCACAAGCTCGGCCAATTGCTCACTGTAAAACATGATACACGATAATGGATGGAAAACATGTGGTTTGACAAGCACAGAAAAAGAAACTTCTGCCAACACCCAACCTGTTCAACCCTCTTCAGACAGAACCAAGTCACAGGCATCCAGTAAAACCGAACAACATGGCGTACCTCCAGCTCCTTTGCGTCAAAGTACTGGAGGTACTGCTGGGGAAGGACTTCGTTGAAGCCCTCGAAGAAGGCCTGGCTCTGCTCCTCCACTCCCCTGGACAGCCTCCACTCAGCCACCAGCCTGGTTAACAACACGGACAATGTTATTAAGGCTGTGTGTCCAAGTCCGGTGACACATTGACTGTACCAGTGTTTCTCAAATGGGTGTATGTGTGCTTTGAAGGACTGCAGGGAGCACTTGGAACATGAACCAAAACAATGTTGCTGTTTTAATATTGCTTTTGAACAATTGTAAAATAGTTCCACCTTGTGAAAATGAATGAATACCCCCTTAATATAATTTAGTACATCTGAATAGTAACAAGTTCGGTACATCTTTCCAATAAGAGCATGTCACTTTAACTTTACTTGGCTGAAAAAATATCTTACAGGAAAATAGTTTGAGAACCACTGGTCTATAGCATGTAAATATTGATGTTCGTATATCGTAGCTGAGGCCAAGGCTGTAGTGGCTTCTCTGTTTCAGAGGAGCAGCAACTCACGTCAGTATCCGGTATGTACGTTTATTAGAGCACAACAGCTAGACCACACTAGACCAAGGCCGTTAAACCTGAAAGCCCGCGATGTTGACAGCGGATACACCGATGGCTCATCGCCATGGCAGCCATCGTCAACTCAATGTCCCGCCAAGCCTTTGCATTCGGCTGGGAAACGCTGGCAATAATAACTGATGGATTTCGAAATTGTCCGAGCTAACCACTTAAAACTCATCATTGCTTTGGTGCACTGATTGTGCAATTGAATCAGACAGGAGAGTCAGAGAGGAGCAGAGAAAGGTTAGGGGGGAGAGAGATGTCACCTGATGTACTCCTCCTTGTTCTCCTCGGTGACCTGGAGGTCGCCTCCGTTGGGCTTCAGCTCGTGCGTGGTGACCTCCCCGAGGATCTCCTTGTCCACGGAGAAGAACATCTCCAGGCCGCAATCCTCGATGTTGTTTTCCCTGGGGGCAGCGGGAGACGTAAACAGTGATGTCAGCTCAGACTCCAAGGAGTTAGTGTACATGAAGTCCATGATTATATCCATGGCAATTTTTATTTTAGATCTCCCCTGGCACTTATTTAACAGTGTAAGTTTACACCCACCACAAAGCACAGAGGTGCCATGTTCTAACTTAAAATATCAATACAAAAAAAAATCAATCGAGGGCTTACATTTCTTGAGCATGCGGTGGTCCCAGGTTGATGTTTTAGATCAACCAAGAGTTTGCTGCACTGTACAATATGCAACTGCCATCTTGTGGTGGCGCTAATGGTAACCTTTAAAAACACTTTTGCTTTCTGAACCTTTATCTTGAAGTTGCACAGCCCATTATGTAGCCGCTCTCTCTCTCAACCAGCGGTTTCACAATAATCCTCTTTTGCCACAGGCTAGATCCCAGGCCCCACCTACTTGATCCAAATGAGGGAGTTGTAGAACTCTGGGTCTATGGACTCCAGGTCTTTGAGTGCCAGGGGTTTGTTCAGGATGCGCTTGTAGAAGGGCAGGGAGAATCCAGTGTCGATGAACTTGCCGTGGAACAGAGCCTACGGGGGAAGAAACGGGGCGAGACGCGTCAGGTCTGCGCCGCTCTGCTCATGTGCTCGGATGATGCAACAGTATGACATAACTAGGTGCTCCTATGTCTCGGGGGAGTATAGGTCATGCTGTTCTTTGGAAGTGCTGGTTGTACAGACATGACGCAAGAGTTGTCGCCGATTTCTCAGCAGGTTCTTTTGTGTAACATACTGTACGTACCATGGCGATGAAGCGCCCAATGAACTTGAAGTACTTGAGGTGGTCAGGGTTGATGTAGGAGGCGGGGTTGATCTGCAGACAGTAGTTGTCCTTGCCGGCGTACTCGAACAGACAGTACATGGGGTTCAGCACCTCGTGGGACAGCAGGAAGAACCATTCCCTGTAGCAGCAGGAGCAGGCAGCGTTTATTCAAGTGTGTCAAGTCAAGTCAAGTATTTTTATTGTAACTTCACAGTTTACACGTTAGTATAAGCAATGAGTTAAAAACTTTATGTGCAAAACGCCCGACAGCCGACAGTAATTATAAGAATAGTAATTATAAGAAATTACAAAATAGAAAAAAAACTATATATAGGATTCTATATAAGGTCGGATAAACGTTTCCATGAAAGTTGTACTGTTAGACACACAAGCGCCTATTG
>PIJE02002640.1:32918-43751 GCA_002895965.2 Coryphaenoides rupestris
CACCAATTGCATCAGATTTTTAGCTACATTTTTCCTTTGTCATTGTTTTGTATATTTGATCCGACAGGACTTTGCATAGATACACAAGCAATAGCTTATTACTATTGTATTACTGAAAAGTTAAAAATCCTACTGTTGAAGATATGTTTTATTGCTATAACAAGGATTTGACATACAGAATTTCCCTTGCAAAACAAATAAAACAAAAACAGTGTTTCATAAGAAAATACCTTTTATTTTACCCTCCCCAGAAACAGACAGAATACACTTATTCAAACAAGCATTTTCTTTAAAAAGCTGTTTGCACTGTGTTATTACTAGTCTATTTGTGACATTTTTCTAAATCGCATCAGATAAAGAGATTTACTTTGGGGTCACAACGTGAAAACGCAACATCACTACATTCCATGGATACTCAACGCCCTATAAAACTTAGGGCCACTCGCCATAGCTGGCAATCAAATGTTTAATTTTGTACGCCTACAAAAGAAAGTAATCAGTCCCTAGGCTAAGGCTGAGGGAAACTAGTTGTTTTTTTTTTGTCATTTTCATTCATAAAACATATTTACATAAAAAACCAAAGCTTTCTCCAAGCCTGTGTCATTCATTTTTACTTGGATGCCTGCCGCTATACTTATTTCATAGGCGCTGTCAGCTGCCTAGCCTTCAGTGGGAGGAAGTGGTCGTTATCAACTTGCTGATTTCTATGTTCCTCTTCATAGAGTATCCCATTCACCCCACTTCATCAGCAGCAAAAGCTGATCCTTTCATTGACAGGCCAAAAGCTTTTCAAAGGTTTTGCTCCCCACCTTCGGTATGGAAGGCGGGCCTATCCAGTGTCATGCATTATGATCAAAACAGTTTACTGCAGGCCAAAACAAAGGAAGGGGTTGGGGGGGGGGTGGGTGGGATAACTTCACAGCAAGATCCATAATTGTACTGAAAATACCAATTAAACTAAAATAAAAACTAAAATCGCTTCTACCATCGCGTTGGCTATGAAATTAAGCAGGATTTTATTTCCTAGAAAAACTATTGCACTTAAAAAATACAGCTTCTTAACAGCAGTCACGGCCATCTGTGAGTGTCGCAGAACCACGGACATCGTTTCACTAAACTTCAACCAAAAAGTCAGTAAAGTGTGATCATCGCGAGGCAAAATCCACGACCCATCCCCAACACTCGTCTCTCCGATTAGCGTCTGAATCCTTTGTTGCTCGTCTCGCCAGAAGGTTAATCAAAATAAGTAGATACAAAATACTTTAGAATTATTGGTGCGCCTTCAGGTTTTTCTTTAAATTGTTATTAAAATGTTTATGTTTACACTGTCCGCCTAAATTGTATGTACTCACTACGCCGAAATTGTACAAACAAAAAAAATTGGAAAGAAAAAATATACCAACAGCAAAATATCAACAATATCCTCCTTTTCGTGTCGCTCGTAGTAGTGCATAGGCCAACACGTGGCTCTTCCCGCGAGTCTTTACAGTTACTGCTGCATGATGGGAGAACATATGAGCAGTCTGCCTGTGTGCACAAAACAAGCCGACGGTGAGCATGCCGTGATTGGTTAAACGGTTCGGGCCGGCGGGCAATTCCTCTTACTGCGCTGCTCCCAAAACGTTTGGGGGTAAAGGCAAGCTGCGATGGTGTTGAAGTGGCAAAGAGGGGGTCGGTGAAGGGCTTCAGATATCTAGAGAGTTGGTAATGAGTAGTTAATGAGATAGAACTTGTGTATGGGAGAAAACTGCAGGAGGGGGGGGGGGGGGGCCGTATTTTATGTCCGTTTGCTGTTAAGAAAGAGAGGCAACTTCGTTATGCAACTTCTGTCTTTTTTAAACATTGCTGGCTACCTGAAAGGAAAAAACAAAAGCAGCCAGAAAAGGACTCAAGGGAACGTGAACGAGATTCCCGCCGCTCCACGTGCAGCTGCTTACTCCTGGCCGAAGCCCTTCCGTCTCCTCGATTGGCAAAATATCAGCTTCTCCTTCATCTGCTCGTAGCTTTGTAGGGCGGGAGGTCCCAGGCGATTAAAGCTGTCGCACGCAAAGGAGAAACAAAGAGGAAGAAAACTAGCCGGTTTCAGATGGGATTTAATTTACCTTAATCTGTGTTAAACTGTACCCCGTGTACAGTGCTTTCAGGGCGAAGCCGTCACGCACTGTTAAATGTCAAAGCATTTATACCTGAGAACGTCAATTTGCACACACAGCAATAAAAAACTGAAAACACAATATTATCTATAAGCCCCTTAAGCCTCAGGTGTATAGCTAGCTCTGGCATGCCGAAAAGCAGGTGTGTGCAACCAAAGCCGCTGTTGAATCAGACATGACTAAGTGGGGCTGGTCAATTTAGCAACGCCTAATCCCTGATCGCGTCCAGACAGTCCTGCCGGCAGCACGCAGTAACGGACACACTCCAAGGCCTTTTACCATGTGTGGCGTCTTGGAAAGCCAGTTTTCTTGCCGACCTTCTGCGATGCCAAAAGAAAAAAACCTTTTTTCGTGGGCCGTTGCTTCCCGGGTAAAGCATCCACATTTATTAGTTCATTAGTGTACATTACTGTATATATAAAATGAAGCAGGCTGCTGCATTCTGGGAACAGATGTGTTTGCCTGTTCTCAGAGTCGTACAGAACAATACCCATTAAGTCAGCAAAGCGCCCCACCAGGCAGCCTGCAAGGTACCCGTGAACAAAACTCAGCAGTCTTTCATCCTCTTCTCGTTGTCCATCTCCTTTCACACACTGCCCAAACGTTCAAAGTTCACACTCGTCAGGCTTTTTTATTCTTAAGCATATTTTGTTAATTTATTAAGAAAACGGGTCGTTTTCCTTTGTAATAAAACATTGTTTTTGCGCAAATACAAAAACAAACTCCCATCAAAAATTGAATTCTATACACAGCAGGTTTTAGCATACAAGCTTGAGAAACATGACTTAATAGGACTTTCCATTCAAACGGCAAGTACCGAAATGATGAAATTCGTCAGGACAAAATGGTGGAGTCCTTCTGCACATGTTAAAGCAGGGTGAGTACGTTAGTGATGTGTTTACAATGAAAACAAGCCTAAGATCTGCCTAACTATAGCTACAATGGGTAATCACCTAGCTATATGCTCATCACACGATGGCGCGGGTAGCAATCTGGATCCAAAGCAAAAAACATTTCCACTGCTCAATGTACCTGTACACTTGAAATAGGTGACAAATTAAACTTTGAATTTGGTAACTAATTAGCGAGCTTGTAGCTTTTTGGTGTGGGGCTTGCTGTTAAATTTTGATGTGTTGGAGTCGCTATCCAACCATCTGAATTTGTTTGCACTGTGAACTTTCAGTGTTTTAAGTACATTCTATAAAAACCAAGCGTTCAGGTAATTGCCTTTCAGATACAGCACCTGTAAATAACTCAGACACAAAAATATTGATAGAACCACTTGGACACATCCAGTCAATGCTTGAGGTTGTGCTTGGACTTATAGTCAACATAAAGCTGACTCTGTAAAGCCAGTGCAGATGACCACCTGGGTCTTATTTCAGTACCATCATAATGACTCAAGTAGAAGGAAATTCATTTTCTAAAGTTTCAGGCATGTTTTTAATAATAATGTTCTCTATGAGGCCATAGGCTCAGTTGTCCAAATTGAAATAGATAAGCTCTATCCATGTATTAAAAACCAAGTCCTGCAGACTTGCATGGATACTCCAAATCTGGATGAAACGCGCTCCTGTAATCTCTCTGGATATCTGTGGTCATTATTGCACGTTCCCCAAGCGCATCTAAGAACCATGTTGTTCTAACTAAATGTAGCTGTAGTCTAAACCATGAACCACAACAACGCGGGAAACAAGCAGTTGGGGACATCATGGCGGCTCTGTTGCAAAGGGGCGTGGTCTTAAGAAATCAGGCAAATCTAATTAGTTATTATTCTCAGCGTGGACTGACAGGGCGGAAAGGTCCACTGATCCCTGATGCCCTTGGATGATGCATGCGTGGCAATGCGTGTATGCGTGTATGCGTTTGTGCAGACCGCCAGAACCAGAGGATCTGCTTGCTGGTGCGCGCGTAGTGTGTCTTGTATATGGAGTTCTTTCTGCCAGTCCGAAACAGATCTATCTCCTGCCATGCCACACAGCATCACCCTGCAGGGACAAAACACACAAAAAACCATGGGGTGTAACCTTACAGCTTTAGAAAGGGAGCGAGATCAGGAGTGAGAGTTTTAACTTCTGAAAGAGTCCAGGTTTACAGCTGGGGGCAGAGCGACTTTTATTTAGCAAAATTTATAACATATGGATACAGTGTTAAACGCCGACTGAAAAAAAGGCTACTCTGAGCTTGCACAAAGATAGAAGCACAAGCTCGGCAATTGCTTCACTGTAAAACATTGTGCGTGACAAGCACAAAAAAAGAAACTTCGCCAGACACCCATACCTGTTCAACCCTCTTCAAGACAGAAGCCAAGTCACATGCATCTAAGTAAAACCGACACAACATGGCGTACCTCCCAGCTCCTTGCGTCAAAGTACTGGAGGTACTGCTGGGGGAAGGACTTTCGTTGAAGCCCTCGAAGAAGGCCTGGCTCTGCTCCTCCACTCCCCTGGACAAGCCTCCATCAGCACCAGCCTGGTTAACAACACGGACACCTTATTAAGGCGCATGTGTCCAAGTCCGGTGACACAGTTGACTGACCAGTGTTTCTCCAAATGGGTTGTATGTGTGCTTTGAAGGACTGCAGGGAGCACTGAACATGAACCAAAAACAATGTTGCTGTTTAATATTGCTTTTGGAACATTGTAAAATAGTTCCACCTTGTTGAAAATGAATGAATACCCCCTTAATATTAATTTAGTACATCTGAATAGTTAACAAGTTCGGTACATCTTTTCCAATAAGAGCATGATCACTTTAACTTTCCTTGGCTTTTAAAAAATATCTTACAGGAAAATAGTTTTGAGAACCACTGGTCATATAGCATGTTAAATATTGATGTTCGTATATCGTAGGCTGAGGCCAAGGCTGTAGTGGCTTCTCTTGTTTCAGAGGAGCAGGCAACTCACGTCAGTATCCGGTTATGTACGTTAATTTAGAAGCACAACAGCTAGACACACACTAGACCAAGGCCGTAAACCTGAAAGCCCGCGATGTTATGACAGCGGATACACGATGGCTTCATGCCATGCAGCCATCGTCAAACTCAATGTTCCCGCCAAGCCTTTGCATTTCGGCTGGGAAACGCTGGCAATAATAACTTGATGGATTTCGAAATTGTCCGTGCTAAACCACTTAAAACTCATCATTGCTTTGGTCTGCCACTGATTGGTGCAATTGAATCAGACAGGAGAGGTCAAGAGAGGCAGCAGAAAGGTTAGGGGGGAGAGAGATGTCACCTTTGATGTACTCCTCCTTGTTCTCCTCGGTGTACCTGGAGGTCGCCTCCGTTGGCTTTTCAGCTCGTGCGTGGTGACCTCCCGAGGATCTCCTTGTCCACGGAGGAAGAACATCTCAGGGCCGCAATCCTCGATGTTGTTTTCCCCTGGGTGGGCCACGGGAGTAAACAGTGATGTCAGCTCAGACTCCAAGGAGTTAGTGTACATGAAGTCCATGATTATATCCATGGCAATTTTTATTTTAGATCTCCCCTGGCACTTATTTAACAGTGTAAGTTTACACCCACCACAAAGCACAGAGGTGCCATGTTCTAACTTAAAATATCAATACAAAAAAAATCAATCGAGGGCTTACATTTCTTGGTCCCAGGTTGATGTTTTAGATCAACCAAGAGTTTGCTGCACTGTACAATATGCAACTGCCATCTTGTGGTGGCGCTAATGGTAACCTTTAAAAACACTTTTGCTTTCTGAACCTTTATCTTGAAGTTGCACAGCCCATTATGTAGCCGCTCTCTCTCTCAACCAGCGGTTTCACAATAATCCTCTTTTGCCACAGGCTAGATCCCAGGCCCCACCTACTTGATCCAAATGAGGGAGTTGTAGAACTCTGGGTCTATGGACTCCAGGTCTTTGAGTGCCAGGGGTTTGTTCAGGATGCGCTTGTAGAAGGGCAGGGAGAATCCAGTGTCGATGAACTTGCCGTGGAACAGAGCCTACGGGGGAAGAAACGGGGCGAGACGCGTCAGGTCTGCGCCGCTCTGCTCATGTGCTCGGATGATGCAACAGTATGACATAACTAGGTGCTCCTATGTCTCGGGGGAGTATAGGTCATGCTGTTCTTTGGAAGTGCTGGTTGTACAGACATGACGCAAGAGTTGTCGCCGATTTCTCAGCAGGTTCTTTTGTGTAACATACTGTACGTACCATGGCGATGAAGCGCCCAATGAACTTGAAGTACTTGAGGTGGTCAGGGTTGATGTAGGAGGCGGGGTTGATCTGCAGACAGTAGTTGTCCTTGCCGGCGTACTCGAACAGACAGTACATGGGGTTCAGCACCTCGTGGGACAGCAGGAAGAACCATTCCCTGTAGCAGCAGGAGCAGGCACCGTTTATTCAAAAGTGTGTGTGTGTGTGTGTGTGTGTGTGTGTGTGTGTGTGTGTGTGTGTGTGTGTGTGTGTGTGTGTGTTGAAGAAGGGAACGTGATCCGACTGGTTTCACCAGGCGGTAACTGAAGGGTTAGGGATGCGGCCACAAACAACAAACAACAAACAACAATTGATGTTCCAATGACACACAGCGGTGGTATTCTGGAGATATTGTCTGATTATCGGCTGGAGGGCGGGTTCGCAATAGAGCCACGCCTCTGGAGTCATAGTGGAAATAAGGCACGGCAATGCGTGTTAAGGGTGTTGTGCTGAACGCACCTGGCCACGCCCCCATAGTCCAGGCCATCCTCTCCGGGGAAGATTATCCACAGTCTTCGTCGCAGATCTTGCGCGTGAAATCCCATGATCTGGAGAGAGAAGTTACAAGAAAGAAATAAAAAAGAATTGTTAAAAAATGTGTGGGAGCAAGACAAGCACAGGCATCGCGCTGAACAACAGAGCCAAGGAGATGATCACAGGAAGGAAAGACGGCAAGTAATAGGAACTGACTTGTTGGAATGAGTCCTCAAACAGAGTCTTCCGGCTGACTGTAATTTTGACGTGCTGAGGCATCGACAGTTGCTGCGGACAAAACCAAAATACAGGGACAAAAAATAAATAAATACATGCGACAGCGATGCTTTGGCGATTCATGTTACACAAATTACAAATCTTGGGACATTCATTTATTCCAAAACACAAGCAAAATAAATGAATGACAACAATAAATGACAATAAATGACAACCACCGTCACGAAAATCGCTCCATACCTTTTCCATGCAAAGAATAACGTATCCTTTCATTGTGTTTCAGTTTAAGAGCAGCAATATGGGAAAGATGAGTGATAGGGTGACGTACCTGACACCAGAACCGGAAGTACTGCACTTTGGCTTTGAAGTCCCTGACGTAGGTAATCTGAGGCCCATTCTCACTGTGGGGAAGATACGAGAACATATGGTTACATAACACACACACACACCTTAGGTGGGAGTTTATCTATTAAAAGGAATGTCTTCTTGAAATTGCAAGCATCAGATACTTGGAGAAAACACACACACACACACACACACACACACACACACACACACACACACACACACACACACACACACACACACACACACACACACACACACACACACACACAACTGTGCTTTGTAGGATGCAACCATGAGGGCACGTGGGGGGGGGTGGGGGGATAAACCATTCATCTCCTGAAATAGTCGCTTCCACCTGTGGCTTGGTAAATATCGGTGATTGACAATGCAAGACTGGGAGGAGCCCTCTGCGGTTTCACAGAAGACTTACAGTGAAGATTTGCCCGTGCGGGGGTCAATGTAGGTGGTGGTCCTCCGGTTGTGGTCCACAAAGTAGGGAATGCCGTCCACGGTGAACCGCATCTCCCAACCCTCCGGCAGGGGCTTGTCATTCAGTCGTCTGGGTAAAACACACGCACGCCAAGAGTTAGACAGGATGTATACATCAACACACACACACACACACACACACGGCACATATCATTTGGATTGCGTGATTGCACTGGCACCGAAAGCACAGTGTGTCACCAACGGTGCCTGGCTGGCACTGTGAGAGTGACGTAATGCCAATTCAAAGATGCAAGAACAACAAAAATAATAACAACAGAGGCAGGCCAAACTTTTTGGATAAACGGCCGTGATTGAAAGAATTGCCTTGTGGGCGTTATTGTGAGAGTGATGATGTTTCAAGTGAGTTAATTTGTTCAAATGAACGTACACAGATGGATGGTACGTGACGAAGGCCATGCCAATACTGCAGGGCAGTGGAGAAGAAAGGGGTGCGAACAAATAAGCACATTGACCACACACACACACACACACACACAATTTGATACTAAATGTTTTTTTTGCCCTGTTGTTGATATAACCTTGTTTATATGCCTTTTGCTGTTTATTTGCTTGCTGTTTATTTGACAATCTTATGTGTGAACAGTGGCATATGATTAACGGCAGAAGCACGCACAGCGTAGGACGCGCTGAAGCATGACGCTCTGTTGTCGAACTGCGTGAGCCAATCACAAGGAGGTTCTCAAGGAGGTGACCCGTTTATTCCAGCGCCGGCTTTACAGTGTAAACACCGTTGTTATGACACGCCCATGGTCAACACACGCAGGAAATATAAACCACCCGATTTTTCTCATGGCGGATCGGACACGGGTTTAATGGAAGGGCTCAACAGAGATCGCTGTGCACTGCAGTGATTCCGGCGAGAAGGTAATACGTAATTTCCAGGAAATTACACCAGAGGTTTATAACAGAATTGCCAGTGCTGTGTGATCAGTAGCATTCTGCTAAAAAGACAGAACAGCGTGTCTTCTGCGAATGCAGAAACTGCTACATTTAATCGGAAAATGTATTTTTCTGCATTTGTGTGTGAAAGGGGCTCAAGACGGACTACAGACACTCACCCTTGCGTCCTGGGGTCCTCCCATTGAGTGGTGCGAGTAGTATGATGAACATAGTACACTCTGCCATTGGTGTCCGTTCTCTTCTCTGGGGAAACACACAGAGACCACATGAAGGTGAACAGAGACTCGTGTTCTTCAATCATGAGCCTTTTGTTAGCCACTGCACTTGAACTGAAACTAAAGACCAAAAAACACTCATTATTGCCCTTACTTGCCACTGCTAGTTATCAATAGATGCACTAGGGTTGCACGGTATACCGGTACTAGAAAAGTAACGCGCTACTCTGCCGTTAAAAACGGTACTATACCACATTCATTTAGTATCGGTACTTTAGAAATGACATGAGTTGCGTCAATGTGCAGGTTTGACAGCGGCGCAGTGTGTGTGTGTGTGTGTGCAGCTTGAAGGCTGAGCGCTCTGCTTCAACTCCCTGCAGTGGGCGTGTCAACAGCCCTCCCCCTCTCTCACTCGCCTCATTCAGTGCTCAGCCTGGACACAGTGAACATGGCTGCTGCGAGGACTATAAGCGCTCTTGTCAGCCGTCCACAACTTGGACAAAAGGGACGCACGTTACGTTGCCGACAGCCACGGCAAGCCCACGGACACGTCAAAGCCCGTCTGTAAACGGTGCTTCAAATCTACGCAGGCGAAGGGAGCCAACACATCCAACTTGGCAAAGCATCTCGCCGACAAACATCCCGACATATTAAAAGAGTTCAAATAGCGACAGGTTAGCGAATGTGATGGATAACATAATTACAGTACATGACCTCAAATAAGTCAAACGAGTGATTTATTTTGTGACAAGCAAACTTGTTTCACCATCGGAGTTTGGCGAGGCAATTAAAGGCAATGTGCTCAATACAATGTACACAGACCCAAGGCAAAGAACTGGCGGCAACGCAGTTGTTAAAAAAGCACCAGAGTTTAGATTCCTTCAACACTCTTTGCCCAAGGAGGTACATTGAGTCATGACGGTGTGATATCAGGTTGCAAATATAACGTTAACCATCAAAGAAATCACATAAACTCAAGTATAGGGGACATCAGAAAAAAAAGTTTTAATAACACTGTCATTGATTTAATTATTTACAATAATTTTTAAACATAAAGCTCAGCAGCTGCAACAGAATAAACTTTATTTTTGTAGAGACATTTTAATAGCTATATAGCTAAGCAGCTGTGTGAAAATATATTTTAATTGATTCATTTAGATTATTATTATTATTATTATTATTTGTAAGTTTAAACAGGTCACATTCCTGTTAACTCTTAGTTCACTTACCAAAAAGTAGCTGCAAAATATGTTTGTTACAATCTAAGAAACCTGAATTCCTGCAAAATAGTGAATTATCAATAAAATAATTTTAAGTTCCATGTTGTCATACATTATTCCACTACTTTTCCGGATGTTTTAGGTTTTTACCGTGGTATCGTTTCAGTATCGGTATCGAGATATTTAGGCAGGTATCGGTATCGAACTCATAAGTTTGGTATCGTGACAACTAGGGTACAAGTACAAGTACTTACATTTGGGTACTTGCCGATACCGAATACCGATACGAGTACTTAATAAAACCATTAGGCCTACAGTTCTCATGACTTTGAAAACATGTTATTTTTTGTCTGGGGGGGGGTGCTCCGTGGGGGGTGCCTCCGTTAATTTGCGGTTCTGGGGGGGGGGGTGGTGCTCTGTTAATTTGCGGTTCTGATGGGGGGGGGTGCTCGTTAATTTGCGGTTCTGATGGGGGGGGGGTGCTCCGTTAATTCGCGGTTCTGGTGGGGGGGGGGCTCCGTTAATTTGCGGTTCTGATGGGGAGGGTCCCGTTAATTCGCGGTTCTTGATA
>PIJE02002641.1:12500-15000 GCA_002895965.2 Coryphaenoides rupestris
GGATTAAAAAGTGAAACTCCATTATAATTGAACCCTCTCATACATAGGATAGGTTGGGGGAAAGGCCGGAGCATAAGCTTGCCTTCACGATACGAGGGGTCGAGGGGTTGACCCCATCGTGGATGTGCAGCATATTTCTTTTGGCATATTTCTCGTAGTTCGTGGGACTCCTCCGAGGACGCGAGGCGGGTTTTGGTTCGGTGGAAGTCTGGTTCGTTGTAAAGGTTCGGAGAATGACGTGACGGAGCCGCCGGTTAACCAGCGAGCACGCCGCCAGCGCTCCCTGAGTGTGTGTGTGTGTGTGTGTGTGTGTGTGTGTGCCGGTGGCTGACTTAAACCATCGATCAGCCGATGCACCACAGGAGTGAAGCCCCGCCCCCCCCCCCCCCCCCCACCACCCACCGCAGGAAGAGCTACCTGGGGGGGTAAGCGAGCCAGCCAACCAAACACACACACACGCTCCCACATCACGATATTTGGAAGACTCGTAATGCAGGAGAAGAGTGGAATGTGGACGGCTTAATTTAGTCGTTCGTTGAAAATAACAAATGCATTCAAATGACAGCGAGGCACTTATTGATCCCGGAAACCATCGCTTAAGCCCCCATTGATATTGAGCCTGTATAAATGAAGGTCCAATTAAAAAAAAAAAGCATTTACAACCGTGATTCTATTGGTACGACTGGAGTTGCTTTTTTTTGCCTGGGAACCAACCGGCTCATGTTCCTCTTGCTTTATATATACGGTACGTCTGGACCGCCCCCCCCCCCCCCCTCTCCGGTGCAGATAATAGACAGATTTCCAGCCGACCCCGGGCCCCAAGTCAGGCCAATCACGAGCGCTCATCTAATAGCAGGCGGGCGGGGTTTGTACCGAGGAGCACCTTGAGGCATTTTTTTTGTTCAAACGACCAAGATGGCTTGCCGCTGATGTGGAGCGGCCGGTCGGTCGGTCGGTCCGTTGAATCTATCCAGCGATTGCCACGGTGTGTTAAATGAACCGTACGGTATATATATACTCTCTCTCTCTCTCTCAAATAAGAACAAACAACTGCGCCGGAAGTTTTTCCTTGAGAAGGACGACGCCTCGATTGCCTCACTTCTGACGTCTGGATTCGGTAAAAGTTACGTTTACCTTTTTGCGCTGTGGTACACGAGTCCGTCTCTCTGGTCGGCCGTCGGTCTATCCAATTGTGTCCAGGAGGCATTTTGTGGATCTGTGCCTGTTGATAACGCCCCTTGGAAATCAAAAAGAAGGTTCTAGATTAATATACTCTGTTGTTTTATTGTACTGTATTGCTATGCAACCTGGCACGAGAATTTCCTTCGGGATTAATAAAGTTCTATCTCTGTCTGTAGATAGAATTGCAAATTGGTCCGTCGATGTCAGGCTACAGTTGCTTATATTTAAGAACTCACCTCCGCTAAACTGTGCTTTACTCACCCGGCCTGAAACAATCTCCATTAGCATGCAGATATGCACACACACAGTCACTCTCTCCCCCTCCCCCCCCCCCCCCCCCTCCCCCCCTCCCTCTCTCTCTCTCTCTCTCTCTCTTTCTCTCTCTCCTCTTTCCCACTCTCTCACACTCTCTCTATGTCACACACACACACACACACACACACAAACTCTTCTCAACACACACACACACACACACACACAAGCAACAAGAACATACACTGTCTCTCTCTTTCTCTCACGCATATACACACTTTATTCTCTCTCAATTAACACACACACACACACACACACACACACACACACACAACCACACACACACACACACACACACACACACACACACACACACACACACACACACACACACACACACACACACACACACACACACACACACACACACAGACACACACTTACCAACTGTAGAACACACACACACACAACACACACAGACACACACACACACTCTTACCACACCGCGCCACAACCCTGTATCCCAGGCTGGTTGAGGGTGAAGATCTCCTTCAGATGTGTGCTTCACCAACAACACGGTTGATAGGACATCATCAGCCGCAGAGCCGGATTTAATAACTATAGGAGGGGGGAGGGAGGGGGGATAATGCATGTTAATTATCCTAAAGGTTTTATTTCCAAATATGAGGTCTCGCGTGGCTGGAACACAAAAAAAAAAACACATCACACCGAATATAACGTCTTGTAGCGGCACAGTCAGTCAGTGAGTGGCAGCCAACCCTCCGGTCACACGGGGCGAGAGACACCGAGCCTATGCGAGCGGAATCATAATGCCGAGCGACGACGGCCCCTAGCAACCAAGACGGCCGGCGCGTTTAACTCGAGGCGCGTCCGAATAACACGTTGATTCCGACGAATTCGTTGTAGAAGAGAAAAGATGAACGCAGATGAATGGCGCTCGACGATCGCTCCGTCTATGCTCTTTTCCTACAGTCACCGTGTGGGAAATGGTGGAGGTACTTAACAGCTAAATAATTTACATTTCTAAACAGCCTCTTTGTGTCCA
>PIJE02002641.1:20000-59859 GCA_002895965.2 Coryphaenoides rupestris
TTTAGATTAGAAATTGTGTCTGTTGTTTTCTATTATTTTATAATTGGATCAGTAAGGAAATGTGTAACATAACACACTTTAAGATGAATACATACAACTTTAGATGACACTTTTGAAGGAACAAACATGTAATCTCCATCGCGGCGGCGTGTATATTGAACAAGCTCTTGTGTCGATGGTCCTGGATAACCTTTTATTTTATTTTTCTTGTTTTCTTTTACTGAGAAGTAGACTGCAGAGGTGACTAGAATCGTTGGTCGCGCAGAAGGCGGCTTAGCATCAATTGATACCCGACCGCATTGATACGTAGATACGTTTGAGCTTGAGGGATAACGATGAATCACTTTGGTTACTTTGGTTCATGTGTGTTCTGTTTAAAAGGATATCAGAACTGATGTCAAGTGTTGGAATGGGGACATAAGAAAGAGATTCAGGTCAGGATCAATCCCTGCTCTGCAAGTGATGTTTTGCAAGTCACATGGCAGGCAAGTCACACATGTTAGCAATGTCTGTGTGAAGAAACACTACAACATGTGGTCAAGTGATGTCTATTTCTTTTTGTTGTGAAGTGGTCAAATTGTGTGTCTAAGTTGGTGATTCTTTAAAATAAAGAAAGAAAAAAAAAGAAGTAGGCATACAAATACAGATTAAACCACAGAGCAAATCGGCAACAAGTCAGTTAATGCATCTTCAAACTTTTTGTGACGTTTGTCAAACCTCTCTGCATCAACCCATGGGCTCAAAACCTGTTTTAAGTGGTTTCATTGAAACGGAATGAATTAAAAAATGTATTTTACGCCTTCAAACTTATTATTAGGGTGTACATTGTTAAACAAAGTCTTTCTGGTGTGGCTTATCTGTCATGGTTTAAAATGAGACTGAACTGAAATGCTGTTTTGTCATTGTGCTAAAATGAATATAAATATTATATTATATATTAAAATATATTTGCTAACCGATTGTGTTGCCTGGAGCGGTTGTCTTTGAGTTTAAAACGATATTACATTTACATTTAAGAAAACACTTGCTTTTACTTGGACCATTTCCTTACTGGTCCAAGTACAAGAGGATAAAACAGATTCAAATGACCCTATAATATACTTATTTCTTTAGCATATTTGAATGCTGTTATAATTATATTGTTATAATTCTGGTTTATGGCAGCTGGCACAGTATCACAATTGATCTGTATGTATTGATGTATTGTGTTGTAGTTTTTATGTAATAAATCCTGTAGAGATAAATAGGGTTAGCTTGTAAGCTTGTAACATTAAATACAAACATGTCATTCCCCTTCCCTGATATCTGCTTAAAACATTTCCTGCTTGTCAGGGGGCGTGGCCTGGAGGAGCTATATAAATCTCAAGCACAGGTAAAGGTACGTCATTAACCCCCATTCACGGGTGCAGCTTCTTGGCAATACTTTCAACATGGCTGACGGTGAGACTGAGAGGTAAGGAGACAGCAGGTAGTCTAGTTAGACACAGAGGTGGCAAAAGTATGCACATCCTTTAACTTAAGTAGAAGTACAGATACTTGTGTAAAAACTACTCTGGTAAAAGTTGAAGTACTGATTCAAATTCTTTACTCAAGTATAAAAGTGAAAAGTACAGGCTCTGAAATACAAAAGTAAAAAGTAGCCATTTTAATTCTTAATATATTGAAAAATAAATAACTTAACGTCGACCCAATATTACAAACGGTCCAATGCAAAACATCAGCTTTCCAATGCCAGCAACAGAACTGGAAACTTTTGACACTTTTGAAACAGAACCAAGGTTGTCATACTAAATGGCTCTGTGAGAAATGGTCATGGCTGACGTCCACCTCATCAAAGGAACTATCTGATGGCAGAGAAAAAAACTATTTGATAAGAAAAGAACGGGAATGGTTCTTCAAAAGTACAATCAGGAGCTTTGCCACAATTCCATGGCTTCAACCATCATGCAAACAAATTTCTCCCAAGACGCCGCCACGAAGACCATTGTGATGTTTTTCAACAACATTCGGAGATCTCAAGTCTCAAGTCCAAAAACGCGCTCTGAAGCTTTCTGCTTGCATGTGTCTGTTGAACTGGTACGTGCCGGGCTCTGTCCTTCTAAAGAGTCAATGCCAGGAATTTCTCCAATCTGATGAGACGCGGACGTTTGAAGAGGAAATGGAACCTTTCAGTCATCTGATTGTTAGCTACCCAGCCTGTGGAAGTGGTGACCATTGTGTCCGCATGGCCCATCCAATGATAGCAGAGCAGGGTACTCTGTCCTTGCAACGTGCCGGCGTGGACAAAAGTACCACAGTACAAGACTTGCTGAGAGAGCTTTGTCAGAGGAACAATACCCCGTCTCTAACTCGCTTCGTTAAAGACTTGCTTACAAAAGAGAAACAAACTCTGAGGGAAGAAAGGATCTTTTCTCCAGATTGATTTTAGACATCGAGAAACATCAATATTTGTCCATTTTAGAGGAAGCAGCCGAAACATTTCCGGAGATAGCACACTTTCCC
Organism: Coryphaenoides rupestris; assembly: GCA_002895965.2. Lineage (NCBI taxonomy): Eukaryota > Metazoa > Chordata > Actinopteri > Gadiformes > Macrouridae > Coryphaenoides > Coryphaenoides rupestris. The sequence goes on from PIJE02002641.1 coordinate 22,503, forward strand.
CAGACTCTTTCTCGTCTCTACTACCTAAAATGCAACGACTACATAAAGGCAGAGGAATGGGCAGTGAAAGCAATAACAATCGCTCCCCGCAGCTCCTTCATCGCGGACACACTGGGACAAGTCCACAAGCAGAATCTGAAAAAACAACTCTCTGGACGATTGTGTTCCCCTGAAACATTGCCTGAAATCTTGGCTCTTGCAGAGAAGGCCTTTAAAGCATTCAAACATGCAGAAGGTCTTGTAGAAAATGAACCCAAGATGAGAGAGAAAGAGGCAATTATTTTTAACCTCAGTGGGAAAATTGGATTCTTGGATGTTGCAAACACACTTTTTGATTCTAAGGAGAAACTAAGAGAAGCGACGATGGAAAACCCAGAAAATCGTCTCAAATATGAACAACTGATAAAACCCCTTCAAGCTGAAATTAAAGAAAGATCAGAGTTCATTAACATGCTGCTAACTTACTCAAAAAAGAGCATCAGCGAAGAACATGCTTTCCAAAAGGTTAAAACATGCTACAAAAATTACACTGGTGGGGACCTGCCCAAGGGTCAAGCTATAACAGGACCACAGAAGAACACCTTTCTGCTCTTCTACTGAACTGGCGGCCATACGCACAACAACAAAGAGGGACTGAATTAAAAGCCATGGTCCAAAACATGAAGAGCTCCTATGAGACAACATATAAGAAGTACTTTAAGTCCAGGGACCTTGTACCACTCAGGTCCCTTTTCAGTGATGGCATCTGGGTGAGAGATGAGGGAAGATTCCGCGATTACAAATTGTACATCACGGTGGGTGAAGAAGAGATAGAGCTGGATGTGGACACCCCACAACAGGGCTTCTGGAGGTCAGGGCCAGTATCTTTCCAGCTCGGACTCACTATCGGAGGTCCGACTGCTTATAACATCAAGCAAAAGCGACAACGGAGATAACTGATTATAGCGGTGAGATGGTTTTTTTTTTTTTTATTAAAATGTTTACAAATCAATACAAGATTTGTATTGACGGGGAGGTGGAGTGCACTGTGGTTGTTGTGAATACAGTTTCTAAAATGTTTTTACTGTGTATTCTAATCATTGTTTTTGATCGCCCTTGTAGGTGAGGACGAACATGGTGGCAAACCACAGAGACGCAAACCAACAGTTTCTCTCTCACACACACTTTTTGTTTTATTCTTCTGAATTATAGATTATAGATGACATCGTTATGGTGTCACTGAAGTTAAATGGTATTTTCTGAATAGATGATGGGTAGTTAATTACATTTAGATTAGTTTTACATTAGAATCTAGGTACATAATCTGTGTTTCTCCTGATGTGCCCTGAAAGTTAATTTTGTCTGAGTTACATATATATGGAACATATGGGATTACAAATTAATAATCAAGGACCTGTTTGTTTAGATTTTTATTGGCCTACTCTTGATGAGTTTTGTCTTACATTTGTTTTAAATGATCCTTTTGCCATTTTTCTCCAGATGAAGTTACCTGAAATGTAGTTTTGTAATTATATATACAGTATATGGAAATGATTTTAGATTAGAAATTGTGTCTGTTGTTTTCTATTATTTTATAATTGGATCAGTAAGGAAATGTGTAACATAACACACTTTAAGATGAATACATACAACTTTAGATGACACTTTTGAAGGAACATGTATGTTTTAATTACCAAGAAACCGATATACTTCAACCTACCTATCCGGTAATAATTAACTATTCCAATAATTGTTAATAAAACATTAACAATAAAACACTGGAATCCCCTCACTCGTGTCACATTATTGATCAGGGGGAAAATCAATAATAAAGATACGACTTATCACATAAATGGTAAATGGATTGTATTTATAAAGCGCTTTTATCCAAAGTGCTTTACAGTTGCCTCACATTCACCCATTCATACACCGACGGCGGTGTCAACCATGCAAGGCGACAACCAACACGTCAGGAGCATACAAGGCTCCTGACGTGCATACATACAAGGCCCTATATGGCGTCGCCCCTTCATACATTTCTAAACTTCTGCATCTATATTCAGCCTCCAGGACACTCAGATCATGCGACCAAGGTCTCGTATTTATACCCCTCCAATCCAAGGTTGGTTGCGCTTTCGCCGTCAGGGCAAGAGTTGATATACAGCTTTAAAAAAAACTTCTTAAAAAGGCATTTTTACCGTATGCATTCCCTGCAAAAAGGGTCTGTAATTATTATGTTAACGTGTATCTTACTATAATATGTATACGTTGTTTTGTATTTACTGTATATCTCCTGTGCAGCACTTGGTAACCTGGTGTTAAAAAAGGTGCTGTCAAAATAAAACCTTACTTACTCACTTACAAGCATCTTTAGAAAAGTGTCTTTAAAATTCTGAAATGTAGTTGAGTTGAGAGGAGGGACTGCAAATTAATAAATAAAGGAAAACATGGCAAGAGGCTTCTCCCCCCACCACCACCATGGTGCAGACACATGGCTTAAAGATGGCAACCATCTTGGTTTTGAACACCAGCTGGGTAACGTGATGTAACAGAAACGTAAACAACAACGAGGTAAACAGAAACATGCACACAGTCAGTCGACCACAGAGACCCGGGAGCGGAGCAGCAGACAACACCACAGACGACACCGGCTACAAGGGGAAGTGTTTCGGACGTCAACACAATTTATTCAACTGTTCAACACACTCGGAACAAAATCACAACAGAACAATCGGCGACAAATGCGCGCCCGCTCAAAATGGCGCACGGCGTCGGGGCGAGGGAGGAGGGAGGAGGAAAGGGGGGGCGTGTTCATTAGCTCTGCGGGAGGCGATCGTGGCGCACTTGCGATTTCAGCCCCTCCAGCTCAGGGCGGGCCTTGAAGCGCTCCAGGAAGTCCTGCTCCGTGTGCTGAAGGGGAAAGGTCAGTTTACGGGGGCGTGGCAACAACTCACTTTCTGACCACCGTCTCTTGTAATAATAATAATAATAAAAACTTTACTTGTATAGTACCTTTAAAAACAGAGTACACAAAGTGCATTGACAGGCAAAGCAAAAACAGGTTACTCAGAAGACAGAACAGAGAGAAAAAACTAACAAAAGCGAGAAAAGATTGTGGTAAATTAAGATGAAGATGGAACAAGAAGACAATAAAAAAAAAATCTCACTCACCTCCTTGACTAAAAGCTCAACACCTTCCGGCTGGTTCTGCAGGACCACGTCCATGAAGGTCGGACACAGCGTAGCGTTCATGCTGCCGATCTGAAACGGGAAGACACAGGAAGTCACCCCCCCCCCCTCACCGCTTTGTAGGCCACGGCTCTAGAGTGTGTGTGTGTTGTACACAGAGTGCAGATGAATACCATGAGGACCCTGGCGTGCGTCTTGAGGAGGGCGTCCACGTGCATCTTGGTGCCCTGGTCCTGCAGCAGCATCACCTCGGTGGTTTTGGTGGGTAAGGCGTAGCTGCGCGGGGAGACACAAACTCTGCTTGTAGTTTTTTTCTACCAGCCAATGTTGTTGAAACTAAGGAGCTGCATTTGTCAGCGACAGAACGACAAACGGTAAATGGATTGCATTTATATCATCGCTTTTATCCAGAGCGCTTTACAGTATTGCCTCACATTCACCCACATTCATACACCGACGGCGGTGTCAACCATGCAAGGTCACAACCAACACGTCAGGAGCGGTTAGAGTTAGGTGGTGTCTTGGGAGCACAAACCTCTCGAGCACCCGGATCCCCAGGCGGTTGCAGAGGACATGGATGTACTGGGAGTAGTGCTCCACCACGGTCATGTCGAAGCCCGACACCGTGACGTTGAGGGAGCCGTACTCCGTGTCCGTGGGGCCTCGGATGGGCTTCATTTGAATTTTGTCCTTCTTTTTCCTGACCTGAAAAAAAACAACAACAAAAAAACAATCAGGCACACAACTGGATTTCGGAGGCCACCTTTCGACGTGCAAAGCTGCAATGCTCAGCAAGGGAGAGACAGAGGAAATAAAGAGTTAAAAATGAAAGAGAAAACGGGCAGTTCACTTCCTGAAGTGGCCAACAACAACAACATGGTAATGTTGGCAACACAAAAGGCAACACATTTTCAGGCTTCATGTGAAAACCCACCACTTCTTTGGCCACCAGGTGTCTCCACCTGCCGATACCGTGCGTGGGCATCGACCGGTACTGCCGCTCATCCGCGGGTGCGAGTCCTGCAGAACAACGGGCACACGCATAAACAAACAGCGCCCCCCACGTGGCCGCGAGCAACAAGGAGGACACACGCGGTCACTGTTCCCTCCGTGCTGTGCCGTGAAGTGCTGCCCCATTCAAGAGAATATAGGCCGTAGAGACTCGTGCAAAATATTGGTCAGTTTATTGCCATGAAATACGCGGCTAAACTTTCCTTAAACCCCAGTTTCTTCCTTTACATATACTTACGACAGAGAGGACTCGGCGAGGAGGACGTGACCCTAAAAAAAACAAAGAGGTGAGAAGACATTTTCAGACGCTGTCAGAGCCATGCTTCCTCAGTGGGGCCCTTTGCCACTCAGTGTACAGGCCCATTAATCAATGAATAGCTGCTGTGATAAAGGGCTTGACAGACACACCGAGTCTAATCATAGAAATGTGTGTGGTAGAGAAGAGACTCACCGTTGTAACAAAGCAGACACTTGTCTCGTCACAAGGGAGTGTCGGGCGAGGCAGACCTGCAACTGGGAGGAAATAAAACACATTTTATATATACAGACAGACAGAGACAGAGGGATAGAGGGACAGACGGACAGAGGTACAGACAGACAGAGGAATGGATAGATAGATAGTTAGATAGATAGATAGATAGATAGAGATAGACAGACAGAGGGACAGACAGACAGAGGGACAGAGAGAGGGACAGAGGTACAGACAGACGGACAGACAGACAGAGGTACAGAGGGACAGACAGAGGTACAGACAGACAGAGGTACAGACAGACAGAGGTACAGACAGACAGAGAGGGACAGAGAGAGGGACAGACAGACAGACAGAGGGATAGAGACAGACAGAATGCTTCACATTGAGATGAATGGTGCGTTCATTTCCAAACATACAAAATACAATTCAACAAGACATTCATGTCCTGTATTATTATTAGTATACATTTATATATATCTCTATATATACACACATATATATAAATATATATAATATATATATACACTATATTGTGACCTCTAAAGCAGCAGCAGCAGACACAGAGACAGTCTTTACCTTGAGGACCAGCAGGCTCATGGCTCCAGAGAGGATCTGAACTCTGACCCCAGAAGCTTTTATACTCAATTATTATAAACAATGGTTCAGCTTTATGACACTGAGACCGCCGGACCACACCAGCTGCCGCACCGCCCGCCAGCAACTACCAGTCCGCCCGGAACTGCGTCCCCCCGTGTGCGCAGCTGCACGTTGCCGCCTATGGTTCCGCTTTGTGGTTGAGTGGACAATAAAAATATAATAAGAAGAAGAAGAAGAAGAAGAAGAATTAAATAATAATTACATAATAATGATAATAATAATAATAATTATGAAAATTAAATAATAATTATAATAATGAAATAATAATGAAATAACAACAACAATAATAATAATAATAAAATACAAAATACTATACAATAATAATAGATTGTAATGACTAATGTTACATAATAACAAATAAAAACACAACTGTTCGTTATAACCAGCTTTATTTGTGAATTGTTTAAATACATTACCAAACACAGTAATGCAGTACTTCAACAAATAAGCTCCTGTATTAAAGTGCAAAAATCTCAACAAACGTGTTCTTTTAATTGTACATCGTTACTGAACTGCAGAGCAACAGATTTAGATAAATAACTGTGACGGGGAAATAATGCCAACCGTCTAAATGTGTGTATTTCTGAAATTGCCGCATATAAACATTCAGGTCAAGCTGCTGATATGTGGTTCATGACCTCAGCCCACATGCATGTATGAACAATGTGAGTATGTCATCATTTGCGAGGAAAACCTTTCGAAAGTATTAAATGCAAGAAATTGAAAATGTTTGCTGTCAACGCTGTTCAGAGAAAACATTTGAGTACAATCGAATATATATATTCTCTTTGCATGTCACAAGCAGAAATCTAGAAAAATAGATATCTGGGTTTTGAGTTTGAAGTACTTCCTAACCCTAAAAACCCAGTGGAAGCATTCCCCTTCAACACATGCCCACTTCAGCATGCACGCCTGAATGTGTGTGTGTGTAGCTTATGTTTTGCAAAAGTAAAATTGGTAAAAAATAAATAGATAAAGTACAAAAGAACAGCGAACCAGTGTTCCACTAATTATCCAAGTGGGGGCCCTTAAACATTCAGGGGGCCCTTAAACAAACTGGGGGTCTGCCCTTAAACACACTGGCGGCCCCTAAACATGAAGGAGGAATCCAAACGAAGGAATGACAATTCCGTTGCAGCGTTCCGGGTAACCAGGTAACCAGCACCCCATCTCTCCTCAAACCTCCTCCTCCTCCTCCTCCTCCTCCTCTTCACCATCCTCTTCTTCGTAGCCCTCCTCCTCTGGGCTGTAAAGGCTGTCAGCCGAGTCGCTGTGGTCTTCCTCCTCCCCCGCCTCCTCCTCCTCCTCCTCCTCCTCCTCACCCTCGCTTCTCATCTCCTCGCTGCTGTCCTCGTCTTCTTCGTCGTCGTTGTCATCCTCCTCCTCCTCCTCTGTCACGTCCTCCTCCTCGATACCCTCCTGGTCCCCATCCTCCCCGCCCGCTTCCGGAAGATGCCCTACAGAAGACACGGTCAAGGTCAAAGGTCAAAGGTCTTGGTGGCCAGTGTTACACAACCGCTCCTTCAGTTGGTACTCCAAGCCCTCTGCCCTTACTGAGCTGGTCGAGTGCGTCCATGATGAGGGACTGCAGCTGCACCTCCAGGAAGCGAGCCATGTCGTTGCTCATGGCATCTCGCAGCGAGTCCGTCTCCATGTCCACGTACTCAGGGTAAAACATACTCTTCCTCAGCTGCCGGTGATGCCTGCAACACACAGACCAAGGAACGAACGCACGCCTCATCAACACTTACCAATAGTTAGCATTGCAAACTAGGCTAGTAATCCCAAATCATTCTGCTAGTAATCTAGCTAGTAAACCCTGAATCACGGCAACACTGAACCACACCAATCATGCCAACCCTGGATCGTGCTAACCCTGGATCGTGCTAACCCTGAATCAAGCTAACCCTGAATCAAGTTAACCCTGAATCAAGCTAACCCTGAATCAAGCCAACCCTGAATCAAGTTAACCCTGAATCAAGCTAACCCTGAATCAAGCAAACCCTGGATCAATTTAACCCTGAATCAAGCCAACCCTGAATCAATTTAACCCTGAATCAAGTTAATCCTGAATCAAGTTAACCCTGAATCAAGCAAACCCTGGATCAAGCAAACCCTGAATCAAGCCAACCCTGAATCAAGTTAATCCTGAATCAAGCAAACCCTGGATCAAGCAAACCCTGAATCAAGCCAACCCTGAATCAAGCCAACCCTGAATCAAGCCGGAAAATAAAGATCAGGGAAGTACTTACTGCTTCTTTGCCGTTTTGTATGCCTAACAAAAAGAAAAAGTAAAGTACGGTCAAATATAATGTTGAACAGTAATATCAGCAGCTATAGCAGCAGCAGGGTGAGTCCGCCCGCCTTGCCTGGATGAAGCGGAAGGGGTCGTTCTCCAGCAGCAGCGTCTCCATGCCGCAGCGGACGGCCTGCAGCCGGGCCTGGTCCTGGCCCACGCGCTGCAGGTTCTTCTGGATGACCCGGCGGTTGGCGTCGGCGTGGTCCTGGGCGGAGCCCCGCAGCCCGGCGACAAAGACGTCCACCTTGGCCTTCAGCTCCTCCCCCAGTGTGGCCAGACACTGCGCCGCGTCCTCCAGGAACTTCTGCATGGATAGATTGGATTGGATTAGATTCAATTCAAAGTCCCTTTAACACACTGGGGGGGCCCTTTAACACTCTGGGGGCCCCTAAACACACTGGGGGCCCTTTAACAGACTGGGGGCGCCTAAACACAGTGGGGGACCCCAAAACACACCGTTCTGGGCTTAGCTTACCCTGTTCTGTCGCTCCTTCTCCCGCTGCTCGTGGACCTTCTTCTCTGTGGAGGTGAACCTCCTCTCCACCCGGTAGAGCTGCCGATCCAGAGAGTCCTGGGGAGACGCCGCAGGGTTCACACCGCCGCCCCTGCTTCACTTAGCTTAGCTTAGCTTAGCTTAGCTTAGCGACATACTAAACCGTCAATCCGTCAAATCAACTGACCTTCATGTCTCTGCCGGTGTTCCTCAGGGTCTTGATGGTGTGACCCGCGTGACCCCCCTCGATGGTGCAGGCGTTACACACGCACACGTGGTCGTCGAGACAGTAGTACCTGTGGTCACAGCACACGGTCGCCACACGCGTGTCAAAGGTTCCCGTATGTGAACGGCCCTGCACCTAACGTGTCCTGAGATCTGAACAAATCGGACGCCCGCTCCACAGAACTGGACGATATTGGGGGGGGGGAGCGGTACGAGAGGCTGTCCGTCAACTTACGGACCGAGATCTGGCGCCGGCCTCGAAGCCAAGCCCTGCGCCCTGTCTTTCATAGGCCTGGGAGGAGGGCTTTTCGGATACACCGAATTCAGAGAGTGACTTTGCTGAACTGCATCGCTCCCCCCGCTCCAAACAAAGTTATGGCTACTTTACGGACCCCCAGACTTCGGCTAACCTTGACGACACACCACACACACCACCACGAAGTGGGGGGGGGGGCGGGGGAGTGGGGGGTTGGTACCTGTAGATCTCGTCGTGGCTCGGACACTTGCGGCTGCCGAGGTCGCCCAGAGGGTCGCTCAGCGGGTGCTCCCGGAAGGCGGGCAGCTCCAGGTGTGGCCGGACGTGTTCGCCGCACATCGACACCTCACACTTCAGGCACGTCTTGACGGCGGGCGTTGGCGTGGCGACCACCGCCACCATCGCCGCCTCGCCGGGCACAGAGGCTCCTCCTCCTCCTCCGTTGACGACGGCTGCTGCCGCTGACTCTGTGTTGCCAGGCGACGGCGACGGCCCCGCCCCCGGCAACGGACAGTAGTCGCACGGGACCGAGAGGCAAGGGAGAGACAACGCCCCCAAGGGGGAGGAGGAGGAGCCGGGCACCGCCTCTCCCGACGTCGATGATACCGTCGTCGCCGCCGCCGCCGCCCTGCCCCGCCGGCGGTAGTCGTCGGCGATGTTGGCCAGCTTGAAGTTCTTCTGGAAGGCGAGGGCGGAGCAGCGGTGACTCTGGCGGCACTCGGGGCAGAGGATGGGGGCACGCTGCGAGGACGCCTGCCTCTGCAGCCGCCGCAGGCAGCCCAGGCAGAAGTTGTGTCCGCAGGGCAGCAGCCGTGGGTCCCGGTACACGTCCAGGCACACGGGACATGTCAGCTCCTCCCTCAGCACGCCGGACAGCTCCGGGTGGACACACGCCATCTTGGAGACACGGGGAGGGGGGGAGGGAGGGAGGGAAGGAGGGAGGGAGGGAAGGCACACGGTGGGTGATGGGACAGAGAGAGTGGGGGGGGTGGTGGTTCGTTAAGATGCTGAGAGAGAGACAGAGAGAAGAGACGAGAAGAGAGACAGACAGACAGACAGAGAGAGAGAGACAGAGGCAGACAGACAGAGAGAGACAGAGACAGACAGACAGAGAGAGAGACAGAAAGCAGAGAGAGAGACAGACAGACAGAGACACAGAGACAGAGACAGACAGACAGAGAGACAGACAGACAGACAGAGAGAGAGAGAAAAAAAACAGAAAGACAGAGAGAGAGACAGAAAGACAGAGAGAGACAGACAGAGACAGAGACAGACGGAGACAGACAGAGAGACAGACAGAGACAGACAGAGAGAGAGACAGACAGAGAGACAGAGACAGAGACAGAAAGATATTGAGATATTGATCGATGAGAAGCAGAGAGGTGTGAGAAGAGATAAGTCAATAGTTGGGGTTTACATTTCCATTTGTTGGCCACACAAAACGTAGACTTAAGCGGTGTTACATTCAGATACAGACAGTATTAAGTCTTAATAATAATAATAATAAAACAACTATTACATTACACTGACTGCATCCATTACAAGCAATTACTCAATAATAATAATCATAATAATAATCATAATAATAGGCATTACAATAGAAAAAGACTTGGCTTTGAGTGGCTTAATTATGAATCAGGCTTCATCACATGAATATTATTATTTTATTATTATTATATTGTTAATTTCTGTCCATATAAACTCACCTTGCTGTGTTGAGGTGGCTGGCTGCGGTGTGTGGCCTCCTCACCTCTGGTGGCTTCTGCATCAGAACACACAAAAGACTCAACAACAACAAGAACAACAAGAACAACAAGAACACACAGGCGCTACTGGGCGTCACTGGGCCGCTACTGGGCCGCCGCTGGGCGTTACTGGGCGTCACTGGGCCGCTACTGGGCCGCCGCTGGGCGTTACCGGGCCGCTGCTGGGCGTTACTGGGCGGCTACTGGGCGTTACCGAGAGTTACTGGGCGTTACTGGGCCGCCGCTGGGCGTTACTGGGGCGCTACTGGGCGTTACCGGGCCGCTGCTGAGGGCGTTGCTGGGGCGCCGCTGGGACGTCAACCAGAGCGGCTGGGAACCGGGTCTGACGTCATCTAAACGCGCCTCAACCAATCAGAGGATTTTGTATTTTTTGTATTTTGTATTTTTTATTTATATGTCAATTTAGCTGAAACAGAATAAGCTGAATAAGACCGAAAAATGTGAAGAAAGAAAGAAAAAAAAGAAAATACACCCAAACACGACCTGGTGGGCGTGGCGGCAGGCCTCACGTCATCTCAACGCGCCTCCGTTCGCCCGCGTTGCTATGGTTACGCTGTCAACACCATGCTGGCGACTCATTAACATATAACACACACACACTCTCTGATACAGTGCCGTGTTTTATTCCCACTTTTATTTGCGATAATTCCAACAACAACAACAAATGAGTATAGTTTGCGATAATCATCAGAGGAAAGTGAAGAAACACACTCCTCAATGTCAGTTTCAGTATTTAATTGACAGAGATGAGGACACCCTGCAATAGAGCAAGGACAGCGGCATAAGCTGACAAAGTAACACCAACATCAATGCATGACAACAATATAGTTATACATAAATATATATCGCTATATAATGCATGTAAACACTTAATAGTGAAATAAACAGACTCACATGAATGAGTGAATGGACACGTCCAACCGACGCAGAATGAGCGAATGTCAACACACAAAATGGCCGTCCAGCTAAGCCGGTCGGCAATACTAATGAGACGCTGCCCCCTAGTGGCCGGCGATAAACTCTTCAGAAAGTAATGTACGCTGTGCTGTGCAATCGTCAGATAAACAACAACAAAATAAACAACAACAATCCTCAGTTCCCGGGAACGGGGTTCCGGTGGGTCTCAGCCTGGCGTTGGATGTCCTCAGTCCTCCAGCTCAGCGTGAAGTCAGAGACCCCCTGACTGGTCAGCCGCAGCTCCAGCTGAACAAACACAAACACAAAGGATGGTTCTTGCGTAGTATACGGTGTGTGAGTAACAGTCACTAAATAACTAGTCTGAGTACACGTCAAGACTCAAATCATGACACTTAAAGGGGCCCTATTATAGCACCATGGTGGTCGCCACCTGCTGGTCGATGGCGATAAGTATGTGTGTCTCTCTGACCTGCTGCAGGAACGAGGCCCTGGCGGCTGCCCCGCCGAGGACCACGGCGCGGGAGTCCATCTTCACCTTGATCAGTGCCACCCGCGACTTCGGACCTGCGACCAGAACCAGTCCGATCATCCGTCCGATCATGATGGACACGTGAATACATTCAACAACTCGCTCCTTTTCTACCCTACAGTGATTTCACAAGCCACTTAAGAAAAGCCCCACAATTATTTCAACATTCAAATTATTTCAACATTCAAATTATTTCAACATTCAAATTATTTCAACTTTAAAATTATTTGTGTCGGTGTCTCGACTGTGAACTGAGACTAAAGTCCTCTGTACACTTCTACAGAAGTGTTCTGATATCAGAAAATTCCCCGAATCCGACCTTGTATAGTTCCACCGAACTGGCCGATATTGGGGCGGTACTAGAGTATAGGAGGCTGTCCGTCAACCTAGGGATGCGGAGTAAAAAGTGGAAGCCGGTGTCCGACACATCCCGACACATTTCAGAAGGAGCGTACAGAGGCCTTACAGTAAGTGTCTTCCGATAGGCGCAGTGTCGACTCCCCGGGGGACTCACCGCCCTGGCAGACGAAGGGCCTCTTGACGTAGCACAGCTCCCCGTCCCACCGGCCCCCGTTCCCACTACTGACGGTCGCGCAGCCGTGCTCGTTACGGGGCCGGCCCGCCAACCAGAACCTGAGGTAGGACGGGCTCCCGTCGGACCACGCCCACCGGTCCCGGAAGAGGCCGATCCAGGCGGATTTTCCGTCCACCCCGCTGAGGATGTCCTGGTTCTGGGAGGAGCGCGTGACGGTGGGCAGGTCCATCCCGAGGCTTCTGCAACGCTCCTGGGCATCCGGCCATGTCCGCAACGAGGAGTCGAAGTAATAGGGCGGCAACGTTGCTGATGAAGATCGATCTGTATGGGTCAGATTCAAGAGCTATCATGTCAGTGCCGTTTGTCCAGAAAAGCAAGAGTGTTCACTCCTGACGCAAAACAGGCGTCTTTATGGTTTTGTTGTACAGATGGCGTTTGGTTCATTTGGTTACCAGCCTTGCATTGCCTTGACTATAGCTGGGTCAGCTGGGTGGTGGCTTCCTAACATAACACGTTTCTTTCTATGAGATATTAATTATGTTCATGACAACAAACATTTGTCTGTTTTGCAATAAAACAGAAAATAAGATGTCGATGTCTTTGTTTCAAATTGCAATTGGCAAATTGGCTGACCTATCCAGCATACATCTGGGTGGAGACACTCCCGCTTGTGATGTCACAAACCGGCGATTCTGAAGTGGCTCACAGTGGCTGCCCACACGTTGCCAGATTACGAGCCCCTCTGTGTTAACACGTGGTGAACTGCTATGCCTTTATCTGTCTGAGCCTCGTATGCAAACCTCACGCTCTCGCATAAGTGTGTGTGTGTGTGTGTAGAACGTTTGTGTCGTGTGTGAGCTATACAACTGCTTTGTTTGCATGCAAAAGCGATGTACATTTCAACCCGTGGTTTGGGTCCTCATTTCTGTCACAATGCAGACGGACCACAAATGCACGACCACCGGGTAAGACGTCGTTTGTTGTTGCCTCGACATAAATCACTAATTACTATTACTATGATATGTTCAAGCAGTCAGACAAAGAGCCAGCTAGATAACATTATTTTCATTTAATCTCTTGGAGAAACAATCAAAATTGCGAGGCCATTTTGTGACCTCAAGTCAATCAGATATACATTGAGTCCAAAAGATACATCAATATAATACAGATATAATTACATATCCAAGGTATACATCAATATAATAGATATAATTACATATCAAAGACATACATCAAGATACAAATCAAAATGTGGACATCAAGGTGCCCTGAGTAAAATCCTCAATGTATTTTAAAGCATTCTTACAATTTTTTGAAACTTAAAATGTATGAAAGAAAGGTAAATGGAATCATCTCTCGGCTGTATTAACGTTTACATTCGGGGTGTAGGGAGAAGTTGGGGGCCCCACGGCGTTCTGGGGGTCTGGGGCGGACGTGAAATAGCGATTGACGATGTTGCCCGGCGGCGGCGAGGTCAGCTCCGTCGACAGCCAGCACAGCCCGGCGTCGAGCACCAGGCGCCAGTTTGTGCACACCTGGGAGTAGAGCAGCCACAACCTGCTGGGCATCTGGCCGCCCTCAGACACGCACATCACCAGGAAGAACGGCAGGAAGCACGCAAGTGCGGCAAATGCCGCGCCGGCCGCCTGGCGACCCACCCGGGTGGGCGCCCGGAAGTAGCCCACCGCCGTGCCCACCGCCAGGAAGAAAGCGATGGTTCCCAAGGCGACCGTGGCCTTCGCCAAAACGAGCACCAGATAGTTAATGGTGTACCAGAGGACCAGCACCACCGGCACCGTGGCCCACGCGGGCCAGGGAGCGGCCAGCCACGGGGGCAGTGTCGAGGGCGAGTGGCTCACCACCACCTCCAGGACGACCAGCAGGTGGAGCACGACGCCGCACGGGACGCACGCCAGCCAGGTGGAGCTGGACAGCGGGCAGTAGATGGCGGCGGAGCAGCGGGCGCCGGCCACGGTCACGGCGACGGCGGGCGTGGCCAGGCACTGCAGCACACACATGCAGAGCAGCGACGTCGACAGCACCGTTAGCTTGTGGCGGCGCGCGGGCTGCCGCAACACAGACACCAGGAAGGCGATGAGAATCGCCACCGCCAGGCACAGGCTGGAGGTCAGGATGGCCACAGGGCCCACATCGGCCGCGGCGGCGCTGTCGCGAGGCGTGAGGAGCGTGACCAGGGGGTCAGGGGCGGAGCTGCCGGTCGCCATTTTGTCACGGGCTTCAAGCAAGGGGGAGCAATCAAAACAAAGCTTTAAAGGAGGCGTATTATACCGCCAGGTGTGAGCGTGATTAGCCATTCCAAGCAGGTTGTAATGGCCCCACGTGACATCACAAGTGGGAGTGTCCACCTAGAAGTATGGTGGATAGACCCAGTGGACTGTAGCAACTGGTAGGCTGATCTATCCAATATCCATAATAAGAGTCCTTTAGATTAGATTGAGATTACACAATAACAATAATAATAATAATAATAACAACTATACATTGCATGTATATTGCTTTACATAAAATAATACACAATATACAATATAAGCACAAACAGCATGAAGCATCAGTTGGCATGAAAAATCCAAAACCTGAAAAAAAGCTGTTGAAACTCATCACACGACAGAATGTTTGATAAATCAGTCGGATTTTGTTACGACAACCATGAAGACACGTCTAATGATCACATCCTCTTACCTCGTCTTTATTCCTTCTCGCCAAACGTGAAATGCGGTTAAGAACATCTTTCGCGCTTTATAGTCTCCACTTTGCGCTGACTCTGCCGTTATTATGACACACACACACACACACACACACGCGCCGTGTCACGTACGCCGTGTCACGCACGTATCACACCTCGCATAAAAGTATGAAAATTCATCATAAAAACCATCGAAACCATTGTTTTATTTGACTTCCTCCAACCGTGGATTAGTTTTCCAGCTCGTTAGCTCACTCCCACACTCGTAAAGAAAATGTCTCTGCAGCGTACTGTGTACTGTGTACCTGTGTACCGTGTACCGTGTACCGTGTATGTGTCTGTGCTAATTGTTTGTTTTGCATGACCTCACGCCGGATGACCTCCCTCCCGGAGTCACTCGCCTCACGGCCATCTTCATGTTTTCCGGAAGTCCCAGTCCAACCAGGTGACGGTGAGCCTAGCACGGGGATTGAATTGGATCACATATCAGACACATGGTCTCGGTCTCTCTCTCTCTCTCTCTCTCTCTCTCTCTCTCTCTCCTCTCTCTCATCTCATCTCTCTCTCTCCCTCTCCTCTCTCTCTCTCTCTCTCTCTCTCTCTCTCTCTCTCTCTCTCTCTCTCTCTCTCTCTCTCTCACCTGTACAAAGTATTTCTCGTTCTATCTCTCTCTGACCTGTACCAGGTATCTCTCTCTTACCTGTACAAGGTGTCTCTCTCACCTGTACCAGGTGTCTCTCTCACCTGTACCAGGTGTCTCTCTCTCACCTGTACAAGGTGTCTCTCTCACCTGTACCAGGTGTCTCTCTCACCTGTACCAGGTGTCTCTCTCTCACCTGTACAAGGTGTCTCTCTCACCTGTACCAGGTGTCTCTCTCTCACCTGTACAAGGTGTCTCTCTCACCTGTACAAGGTGTCTCTCTCACCTGTACCAGGTGTCTCTCTCACCTGTACAAGGAGCTCTCTGATGTCGGCGTCGGTCAGTTCCTCTCTGGCCTTTAAGATCAGCTTCATCCTGACCACATGCTCTGTTGGGGAAACACCACAAGGTGTCAGGATGTGCCACACACACACACACACACACACACACACACACACACACACACACACACACACACACACACACACACACACACACACACACACACACACACCTGGTTTCTGTGTGGCACTGGGGCTTCTGGGCTCTGTGATGGGGGGTTGAGTGATGCCGCTTGGGTCTCCAGTAGGGGTGTGGTGGGTGGTGGGTGTAGGGGTGGTGGTGGTGGTGTAGGGGTGGTGGTGGGTGTAGGGGTGGTGGTGGTGGTGGTGGGTGTAGGGGTGGTGGTGGGTGTAGGGGTGGTGGTGGTGGTGTAGGGGTGGTGGTGATGGTGGGTGTAGGGGTGGTGGTGGTGGGTGTAGGGGTGGTGGTGGTGGGTGTAGGGGTGGTGGTGGTGATGGTGGGTGTAGGGGTGGTGGTGGTGGGTGTAGGGGTGGTGGTGGTGGGTGTAGGAGTGGTGGTGGTGATGGTGGGTGTAGGGGTGGTGGGTGGTGGGTGTAGGGGTGGTGGTGGTGATGGTGGGTGTAGGTGGTGTGGTGGGTGTAGGGGATGGGTGGTGGGTGGGGTGTGGATGGTGGTGGTGTGTGGTGTAGGGATGGTGGTGGTGGTGTGTAGGGGTGGTGGTGGTGTGGTGGTGTAGGGTGGTGGGTGGTGGTGTAGGGTGGTGGTGGTGATGGTGGGTGTAGGGGTGGTGATGGTGGTGTAGGGGTGGTGTGGGTGTAGTGGGTGGTGGTGGGTGTTGGGGTGGTGGTGGTGATGGTGGGTGTAGGGGTGGTGGTGGTGGGTGTAGGGGTGGTGGTGGTGATGGTGGGTGTAGGGGTGATGGTGGGTGTAGGGGTGGTGGTGGTGGGTGTTGGAATGGTGGTGGTGATGGTGGGTGTAGGGGTGGTGGTGGTGATGGTGGGTGTAGGGGTGGTGGTGGTGGGTGTAGTGGGGTGGTGGTGGTGATGGTGGGTGTAGGGGTGGTGGTGGTGGTGTAGGGGTGGTGATGGTGGGTGTAGGGGTGGTGGTGGTGGGTGTAGGGGTGGTGGTGATGGTGGGTGTAGGGGTGGTGGTGGTGGGTGTAGTGGTGATGGTGGGTGTAGGGGTGGTGATGGTGGGTGTAGGGGTGGTGGTGGTGGGTGTAGGGGTGGTGGTGGTGGGTGTAGGGGTGGTGGTGGTGGGTGTAGGGGTGATGGTGGGTGTAGGGGTGGTGATGGTGGGTGTAGGGGTGGTGGTGGTGGGTGTAGTGGTGATGGTGGGTGTAGGGGTGGTGATGGTGGGTGTAGGGGTGGTGGTGGTGGGTGTAGGGGTGGTGGTGGTGATGGTGGGTGTAGGGGTGGTGGTGGTGGGTGTAGGGGTGGTGATGGTGGGTGTAGGGGTGGTGGTGGTGGGTGTAGGGGTGGTGATGGTGGGTGTAGGGGTGGTGATGGTGGGTGTAGGGGTGGTGGTGGTGGGTGTAGTGGTGATGGTGGGTGTAGGGGTGGTGATGGTGGGTGTAGGGGTGGGGGGTGGTGGTGGTGGTGGTGTGGTGGGTGGTGGTGGTGGATGGTGGGTGTAGGGGTGGTGGTGGTGGGTGTAGTGGTGGTGGGTGGTGGGTGTTTTCTGGACAAACGGCACTGACATGATAGCTCTTGAATCTGACCCATACAGATCGATCTTCATCAGCAACGTTGCCGCCCTATTACTTCGACTCCTCGTTGCGGACATGGCCGGATGCCCAGGAGCGTTGCAGAAGCCTCGGGATGGACCTGCCCACCGTCACG
This sequence comes from Coryphaenoides rupestris, assembly GCA_002895965.2. Lineage (NCBI taxonomy): Eukaryota > Metazoa > Chordata > Actinopteri > Gadiformes > Macrouridae > Coryphaenoides > Coryphaenoides rupestris. The sequence goes on from PIJE02002641.1 coordinate 40,320, forward strand.
CGCTCCTCCCAGAACCAGGACATCCTCAGCGGGGTGGACGGAAAATCCGCCTGGATCGGCCTCTTCCGGGACCGGTGGGCGTGGTCCGACGGGAGCCCGTCCTACCTCAGGTTCTGGTTGGCGGGCCGGCCCCGTAACGAGCACGGATGCGCGACCGTCAGTAGTGGGAACGGGGGCCGGTGGGACGGGGAGCTGTGCTACGTCAAGAGGCCCTTCGTCTGCCAGGGCGGTGAGTCCCCCGGGGAGTCGACACCGCGCCTATCGGAAGACACTTACTGTAAGGCCTCTGTACGCTCCTTCTGAAATGTGTCGGGATGTGTCGGACACCGGCTTCCACTTTTTACTCCGCATCCCTAGGTTGACGGACAGCCTCCTATACTCTAGTACCGCCCCAATATCGGCCAGTTCGGTGGAACTATACAAGGTCGGATTCGGGGAATTTTCTGATATCAGAACACTTCTGTAGAAGTGTACAGAGGACTTTAGTCTCAGTTCACAGTCGAGACACCGACACAAATAATTTTAAAGTTGAAATAATTTGAATGTTGAAATAATTTGAATGTTGAAATAATTTGAATGTTGAAATAATTGTGGGGCTTTTCTTAAGTGGCTTGTGAAATCACTGTAGGGTAGAAAAGGAGCGAGTTGTTGAATGTATTCACGTGTCCATCATGATCGGACGGATGATCGGACTGGTTCTGGTCGCAGGTCCGAAGTCGCGGGTGGCACTGATCAAGGTGAAGATGGACTCCCGCGCCGTGGTCCTCGGCGGGGCAGCCGCCAGGGCCTCGTTCCTGCAGCAGGTCAGAGAGACACACATACTTATCGCCATCGACCAGCAGGTGGCGACCACCATGGTGCTATAATAGGGCCCCTTTAAGTGTCATGATTTGAGTCTTGACGTGTACTCAGACTAGTTATTTAGTGACTGTTACTCACACACCGTATACAACGCAAGAACCATCCTTTGTGTTTGTTCAGCTGGAGCTGCGGCTGACCAGTCAGGGGGTCTCTGACTTCACGCTGAGCTGGAGGACTGAGGACATCCAACGCCAGGCTGAGACCCACTGGAACCCCGTTCCCGGGAACTGAGGATTGTTGTTGTTTATTTTGTTGTTGTTTATCTGACGATTGCACAGCACAGCGTACATTACTTTCTGAAGAGTTTATCGCCGGCCACTAGGGGGCAGCGTCTCATTAGTATTGCCGACCGGCTTAGCTGGACGGCCATTTTGTGTGTTGACATTCGCTCATTCTGCGTCGGTTGGACGTGTTCATTCACTCATTCATGTGGCAGTCGACACTACTCATCAGTGAAATTCAGAGATTATGTGTTCTGGTTGACTGTGCCAGCCTCTGTAAATGGATTGCATTTATATATCGCTTTTATCCAAAGCACTTTACAGTATTGCCTCACATTCACCCATTCATACACCGACGGCGGTGCCAACCATGCAAGGTAACAACCAACACGTCAGGAGCAGTTAGGGTTAACTTTGTGAAGCCTAAACACCGACGGACACGCTCTGGACTCACCCCTTTGGCACACGACGGTCCGCAGCAAGTCGCAGGCGATGTCGTTCCAGCCCGTGGCGGTCGTCGCCACGCAGTTCTCCACGCCGCCCAAGAAGTTGGGCTCCGACTCCTGCCAGAACGTACCGATCACCGATGAGCCGCTGCCGTCCGACCACAGCCACCTCTCGGGTCCGGCGAGCCACAGGCCGAGCCAGGCGGCGCTCCCGTTGGCGCCCCGGGCTAGGAGCTGCGCGTCTCGCACACTGGCCACCGTGGCCAGGTCGGCGTGTTTGACGCGGCAGAAGTGGCGCGCCTCGAACCAGCTCAGCAGCTGCGGGTAGTAGTGGTACTCCGGGGGAACTGCGGGACGAGAGGACGTCTTGTTTTTTTAATTAAGATGTCATATCTAATCATATCTCAATCTAGAATATGGAGGAGAAGAATATCAGATAAGATAAGATAAGATAAGATTGAACTTTATTCATCCCGAAGGAAATTCTTGTGCCAGAGGTTGCTCAAAAATACCAACAACATAAGCATAGTAATAGAATAATAAACAATAGAATAATACAATAATAAATGTACACATTTACAGTGAATATGGGTAAGATATTCAGTAAACAAAACAAGTTGGTGGGTGTAGGGGTGGTGGTGGTGGTGGGTGTAGGGGTGGTGGTGGTGATGGTGGGTTGTAGGGGTGGGGTGGGTGGTGATGGGTGGGTGTAAGGGATGGTGGCTGGTGGGTGTAGGGGAAGTGGGCTGTTGGTGGGTTCTTAGGCGTGGTGGTGGTGGTGGTGGGTGGGGTAGTGGTGGCAGTTAACGTGATGGTGTTGTTGGTGCCGATGGTATCGCTGCTGGTACCAGATGAGTCGAGGTATGATGGTACTTCCCCTGAGAAATGAACACACAGCACAGGTTCCCGGAGGTTCCTCAGGGAAAAAAGCAAAGAAGGACTCAATGGCGACAAGCGGTTCAGGGTGCTCACCGTGGTCGTCCTGGTAACACACGAAGGCGAGCGCCAGGGCGCAGTGCTCGTCGGTCCAGCGGCCGTCGTCGCCCAGGTCGCTGGCCGTGCAGTTCTGCAGGTTGCCCGCGTTGTCCGGCTGACCGGCCTTCCAGAAGCGGAAGGGGGAGTTGGAGCCGTCCGACCACTCTCGACTCCTGAGGGGCGCGGGAAGAACGGGAAAAACAGAAACGGAATATGAACTTTCGGGATCGGAATGGTCTCATAACTCTACCCTTTAACCATCTCCAACTGAACACCTAAACTTGACCCGTTTTAGACTTTATTGCTAAACAGATGTCATGAGGTGACATCACAAGTGGGAGAGTCTCCACCCAGTTGTACTGTATGAGCTGGATAGATCAGCCTACCAGCGTATTCCCAGTGGACCGCAGCAACTAGCTCGGCCTCGTTGCTAGATCTACGCAGCTCATACATCTGGAAGGATACACTCCCACTTGTGATGTCATAAGTGCCCTACTGGCAGCTCTGGGGGCGGCGTTTGGAGATGTATGCACACTGCCATCACCGTGGTAAAATGGGGGGGGGGGGGGGGGGGCCTACTCACCGAAACAGACCGATCCAGACAGTCTTGCCTTGTGTCAGTTCCTGGATTTGAAGGTTCTCTGCGTAATTCCGGACGCTGGCCAGGTCCGTGTAGAACTCCCTGCAATACAGCTGCGCCTCATTCCAAGTCTTCTTTTCTTCTACAAAAATAAACGATTGGCTGGCTTCTTGACTTCCTGCAGAGAGTGTTTGAACAAGTGTTTAGGGACATACTGGCCATACAGCCCACAAACTGAACTGTGCTGTGCAGGTGGGTATTTCTGCCCCCCCCCCCGGTGGCCAGACGTTGTTTTAATGCCACTTTGACCCCAGTGAAGCATCAGCACCGTCGTAGCAGACAGAGGGGCTGCGCAGGAAGCACCGGCCGTCGTCCCAAAACCCTCCGCTCAACATCCGGACGCACATCTGCTCTCCCTGGAAGTTGTCGGGCTGGCCGGAATCCCAGCGCCTGTAGTCCGCCTCTCCGTCGCCGTGGTAGCCCAGCACCGCCGCCGCGTAGGACCACGTCCAGTTGCTGACGTTCTCGTGGAGACCGATCCAGGACTTCGCCGGGCCGCTGGACTGCTGGTGCGCGGCGTTCACCAGTGCGTTCATCTCCTCGACGTCGTCCACGGTGGCCAGGTCCGTGTACTGGCTCCTGCAGCGGGCTTGGGCCGTCAGCCACGGCAGTTTGTCGTCATTATGGTAGAACTGGCGGGGAAGACCGCTGGTTAGCGCGTAAAGCCCTGCGGAGAGGGTGGGTCACAGAAGGCAGGATGATGGACAGAGAGAGGCTGAGAGGCTTATTCCACCTTTGCTTGACGGACATGGGGCGGCAGTAGCTCAGGAGGTATAAGAGCGGTTGTCTGGCAACAGGAAGGTCGCTGGTTCGATCCCCCGGGCTCCTCCTCCTCCTAGCTAAGTGTGGAGGTGTCCCTGAGCAAGACGCCACCTAACCCTACCTGCTCCTACTCCTAGCTAAGTGTGGAGGTGTCCCTGAGCAAGACACCATCTAACCCTACCTCCTCCTCGCTAAGTGTGGAGGTGTCCCTGAGCAAGACACCATCTAACCCTACCTCCTCCTCCTAGCTAAGTGTGGAGGTGTCACTGAGCAAGACACCACCTAACCCTACCTGCTCCTCCTAGCTAAGTGTGGAGGTGTCCCTGAGCAAGACACCACCTAACCCTACCTGCTCCTCCTAGCTAAGTGTGGAGGTGTCCCTGAGCAAGACACCACCTAACCCTACCTGCTCCTCCTAGCTAAGTGTGGAGGTGTCCCTGAGCAAGACACCACCTAACCCTACCTGCTCCTCCTAGCTAAGTGTGGAGGTGTCCCTGAGCAAGACACCACCTAACCCTACCTGCTCCTCCTCCTAGCTAAGTGTGGAGGTGTCCCTGAGCAAGACACCACCTAACCCTACCTGCTCCTCCTCCTAGCTAAGTGTGGAGGTGTCCCTGAGCAAGACACCACCTAACCCTACCTGCTCCTCCTAGCTAAGTGTTGAGGTGTCCCTGAGCAAGACACCACCTAACCCTACCTGCTCCTGACGTGTTGGTTGTTACCGCCGTCGGTGTATGAATGGGTGAATGTGAGGCGATACTGTAAAGCACTTTGGATAAAAGTGGGCTGCAGTTCTGCACTTCACCTACCGGCCAAAGGGGGTCAGTAATGAGAACAAATCTGTGATTCTTAAATATCGCACCTTTAACACCAACTATGAGATGGGCCTATTGTTTCTCCATCCACATGAATATAGCACTGCAGCGCACCACTGCAGGTTAATGATTAACTAAAGCTTGAAATGCAAACCGTACGGTTGAACCACATATTGTTGCATTTTATATTTTATTGGCCATTGCTGGTAGGCGGCGACATCAGCTTGACACACCTCTACCTTTACAAGTAGTGTTTGGTGACGACTTTAAATCAGCTGACAAGTCACATGACATAAAATATGTAGGCCTACTTGTGATGAAATGAGATAAACAACACATTAGGTGGGTTTATCCAGTCTATACTTTGTTTTACCGTCACCTGGAGCTCACCTGTGAGGAGCAGGACATGTGGGCACCACATCTTCATTAAAGTCTTCTTCAAAACTGTGAAATTGTATTATTAGTTCAATCAACATTCGTTCTTCATACCATTTATCAAAACAGATGCATTTCTTCCAAGAGTACCAAATACATGTTAGTACATACAAATACTGTAGCAAATACTTCCTATACAGACAGTAAATAGTAATTTACTGTATGAATGAATAAGGACTGCAATAAAACAACACATTTACCCTCAAATTAAAACACACAGCTTACCTAAGTGTTATCCTAACGTTGCACTGCGAGCAGACGACTGATTCTTCCAACTACGCCCAACAATATACATGCGGGGGAAAATCCCACTTGGCCAGTTCTGAATTCCCGAAATGTCACTTTTCAGGCCGAGCATAATTACTAAAGTGCGGGATCAACGGATTGTGACATCCAAACCGGACCAACAGCTTAATTAAGCCAATTAGCCAGACGGTCAGTCTGCTTGGAGCCGGTTGGGCCGCTCTGAGCCGCCTCAGGACCAGCTGGAGTCCACCCTCAAGGACTTGGACTCATTTCTGTATATCATCCTCTATCAGAGACCTGATAAGCACGTTTACTTCATTATTTTACTGGTAAACATTTTGAATTGTTCAGCCACGAGACACCGACGCGCTCCAACAGAAGACGACGACGACGACACAGGACAAGGCGTAGGCTACATTTCCTTTTAATTTTATTACAAAAACAAAAAACAGGATTTTAAGAATAACAGTAAAACAACCTATCTAGTCAGAATGAAAATGAAGAGATGGGGCGGGAGGGAGGGAGGGAGGGGCATCGCATGTATGTCGTGTCTGCATGTCTGTATGAAAGAATGTACAAACAATATATATATATTTATAAAAAGAAAGAAATAAACTTGTATCCGTCCCTACGGCAATATTTACTTATTTATTCTTCTCCCCCCCCCCCGCCCCCCCCCCCAATGAGAAAAGAAAAGGTAGAGAGGGTGGATGAGAGGGTGGATGAGAGGGTGGAGGTAAGGGTGGGATACTGGAGAGGTGCATATAAAAACAAGTTGGCAGAGGACATCCGGGCCGTTGCTTCAACGACCCCACGTGGACACACACACATACACACACGCCCACGCACACACACACACACCCTGACAAACAGAAGTGGAGACTGAAGAAGAAGAAGAAGAAGAATAAGAAAATAAAGTAAGTATGAAAGTTTGTGTCTTATTGTCTGCTGGTACCTTTGAACACAATACCGTCTACCAGGCAACACAACACAGACCAGTAACTACCACTATGTACACAGCCACCGTGTGTGTGTGCGTGTGTGTGTGTGTGTAGGTGTGTGTGTGTGTGTTCAGTGCCGCCGTTTCTTCTTGCTGGGGGGAGGGGGCGGGGGCCGTCCCTTCCTCTTCCCCCGATTGGTCGTCTCCTCCGTCTCCTCGTAGTTACTCTCCCGGTCAGCTGAGAGAGAGAGAGACAGGAAGAGAGAGAGAGAGACAGAGACAGGCAGAGAGACACAGAGAGAGAAAGGAAGAGACAGGAAGAGAGAGACAGAGAGAGAGAGAGTAGAATAGACAAAAAGACACCAGAGGAGATTAGATTAAACCAGTAGTTTTATAACAATATGTAACACTATATAACCAGTAGGGGGCGCACCTTTCCGGGCCTCTTCCTCCAGCTCGTCCCAGTCCTTCCCACTCTCCTCCTCACTGCCCATCGAAGCGCTGTATTCCGCTGGGGGTGAGAGAGCAGCACATACCATGAACACCGGAGAGAGAGAGAGAGAGAGAGAGAGAGAGTATGCCATTTAATTCTGCCTTTCAAGACACATGCGTGTGTAGGTACCGGAGTCCTCCGTCTCGGAGTCATAGTCTTCATCACTGTCCTCCCCTTCCGCCTCTTCCTCATCGGCCGAGGGGTTGAAGGTCTCGTCCTCCATCTCTGACTCGGAGTCCTCCTCCCCTCCGCTACCCTGAGGGGGGCGGGGGGGGGGATAGACACATCTTTTCATTCATCTTCATCGTCATCATCATACAGACCCCCCCCCCCGTTACACACATACAAGACCCCAGGCTAGAACTGCGTCCCCCACCCCCCGCCCCTGGTCCTGGTGTACCAGTGGTCCGGTTTACCTCGCTCTCGGGGGTCCAGGAAGGACCAGCCGCCCTGCTCGAAGAAGCCCTCGGGGTCGTCCACGATGGTCTTCATGATCTTGGTCCAGTTTCAGCGACTGCACGCGCCTCCGTGTACTTGATGTCACAGAGCTGCAGGGAAGAGCAACAAACAACAACACTCATCAGAAAACACCGTCAGACATGGACCAGTGATGGAGTGTCAGATGGAGAGAGTGAGTGAGACGGTGAGAGAGAGACGGTGAGAGAGAGAGAGATTGGAGTGAGAGTGTGAGATGGAGTGAGTGAGTGAGTGAGTGAGTGAGTGAGAGACGGTGAGTGAGTGAGAGAGAGATGGAGAGAGAGAGTAAGTGAGAGATTGAGATAGATAGTGAGCGATGGAGCGTGGGAGAGAGTGAGCGATGGACGGAGTGGGAGAGAGTGAGAGATGGAGGGAGGGAGCGATGAGAGTGAGAGAGAGCGATGGAGAGAGTGAGAGAGTGAGCGATGGAGACAATTGGAGAGAGTGAGTGAGAGTGGGCGGAGCTCCTTACTTAAAGCCACTCCTTGATGGGGTCGCAGGGAGTTGACAGGCACGGCGTTGATCATGGTCACCTTCTTGGTTGTTAGTCCTTGTACACTGACGACACACGTCACAAGTTCTTCAGGTGGAAACTGCACGGCGGCTCAACAAGTGGACGCAGCCTCCACCTCGTCCAGGGTCACCCAACGAACCGGCGGCTGGGGGCGCGGGGGTAGGGCGGAGTTACAGACCTCTCAGAACTGCTCGTGTGTGAAATCAAACGTCATCCGTTCCACACGGGAGATTTCACGGACATGTGACACTTTTATCCAAAGAGACTTGCAAGACATTTTAGCAATCCATCGACATTAAGAACTGCAAAATTAAAGTTAATTGTCATTTATTAACATTGATCTTTAAATTACACCTTTTAGATTTGTTTTTTTTTATGTATATTTGTAGAATTGTCTTCATTTCTATATTATCTACTTTTCTGTTTAAAGTTTATGCAGCCAATTTTCACAAAAGCAACATTCCTGCGTTTTGTCAAACTACGGGCCAAATAAAGCTGATTCATGATTATTGATCTGATTTACATTTAAGATATAAACTAATGATATTTGAGACTGGTTCCACCTACCGTACCCATCTCAGTGGTGTTGACCAGGGAGCTGGAGGTGGGCTGTAGTACGGCCAAGTGCTCCTGTAGGGGGCGCCCTGGAAAGCTGAATACAGAAAGAAGAAAGAAGAAGAAGGGTTCTATTGTAATTAAAACTGTTCAATAAAACCTCCGGCGGCAGACACAGAGGAAGACCATCGCCTCCGGTCAAAGGTCAGGCGCTCACCCCAGTCTCTGAAAGGGCACCTCGAACTCCAGCTCCTCCTTGGTGAGCGTCCACCTTCTCGATGAAAGTTCTTGAAGCCGACTTGAGCTGTGCCGCATCTCGCGCTCCATCTGCTCGCGTAGAGGTCGTCGCGGTCGTGCATGTGCTGGTGCTTCCCCAGGTCGGTGGTGATCTCACCCACCTCCGTGTAGAACTGGACGTCCGTGTGACGCTTCTACCAACATGATGGCGTTCTGGAGGGAGAGAGATGTTAGAGATTAGAGAGAGATGTAGAGAAATGGTATAGAGTATGTATAGAGAGAAGGAAAAGATTTATAGAGAGATGTATCGAGAGATAAAGATGTATATAGATAGAGATGTATAGAGAAAGATGCATAGAGACAAAAATATGTATAATAGAGAAAGAGATGTATAGAGAAAGATGTATAGGAGAGAGAGAAAGATGTACAGAGAGATAGAGGAAGAACATTTATATAGAGAGATGTATGAGAGAGATAGAGAAGATTTTAAAGAGAAGAGATATAGGAGAAGATAGAGACAGATTGATAGAGAGAGATATAGGGAGAGATAGAGACAGATTGATAGAGGGAAAGATTATAGAGAGATGTATAGAGAGGAAAGAGATTTATAGAGATGAATAGATGAAAGAGATGTATAGAGAAAGAGAGCAAGAGAGATGGAGAAAGATTTATAGAGATTAGAGATTGAATAGAGAGCGAGAGAAAAATAATTTATAGAGAGATAGAGATTAATAGAGATAGAGAAAGAGATAGAGATGTATAGAGAACACACACGTACGTACCTTGAGGTGGAAGTGCAGTACGATGATCATCTCCCCGTCGCAGGGCTGGAAGATGGAGTGCTTGATGTTGTTGTACAGGATGTCCACCTTGTCCCGCGCACCGACGTGAAGCGGAAGCCTGGCCCCGCCCACAAACACACAGGTGAGGTGCGAACCTTTAGCCTGGATTTGACTAGTCTGCTTTATCCATCCATCCACTGGTCTCTCTCGCCATCCCTCCCTCGCCTCAACCCCTCTCTCCCTCCCCCAACCCCTCCCTCACCGTTGGTGTGCGCCTCCAGGGAGCCCTGCATCCTCTTCTGGGCGATGTTGGGCCGGATGTAGAGGTCCTGAGCTTGGGGTTGCTGCGGTTCAGGTTGATGACCAGAGAGTCCTGCTTCACGATGCCCTCCTTCTCCTTCTCCTCGCCTCCCCGCGTCTTGTAAGCGCTTCTGCACCTCCTTGATGATGCGGAAGGCGTTCTGCAGGTTGGTGGAGGGCACCGAGGGGTCGCCCGGGGCCTTCAGGTTGGACGCCCGGTACGTTCTGGAAGGTTAGGAGGAGGTTAGTGGACGAGGAGGGATGATGATGTGGGAGGTTAGGGGACGAGGGGGAGGTGGTGGAGGTTAGGGGACGAGGAGGAGGTGGTGGAGGTTCGGGAAGAGGGGGAGGCCGTGGTTGGCTATGGCAACCCTCAATCTAAATGTAGACACTACTATTTTTTAGTTTACAATTTAAATGTTAGTTTGCTTATGTTTTTATATACATTTTTAGAATTTCTATCTTATTACTTTCAGTTTACTGTTCAATGTTACACACCAATTGCACAAAAGCACATTCCTTGTTTCTAAAAACTAAGGCAATAAAGCTGATTCTGAGTGCGAGGGGACGTACATTTCCTTGACGAAGGTGGCGTCCGGGTTGGGGAAGATGTTGCCCTCGTGTCTCCCCAGGGAGCTCCCGGGAACGTAGAAGTTGATCCTCAGGTACGTGTAGTCGCCCTCCACCGACATGCTGATGTTCTGAGAGGAGGCGGCAGACAGGGACACAGGTTCGATACCCAGTCTACGGAAACCTCTTAAGACGCTTAATCTCTTTTGGACGAAACGAAGCCGTACCTTGATGGTGGCGATATGAAAGGGCGTGGCGATGCCGAAGACGGGCATGACGACCGTCTCGTACTTTTTGTCGATAAAGATCTTCATGTCTCGGATGTCCTTCTCTCGAGGCATCTGGGAGCCGTTCTTGTAGGACACGTTGGATTTCCTGGCCCTGGGGAGGTAGGAGGCGCAAGAGATCAACATATTACACATCGTTGTTTAGCACTTTCATCTAAAAAGGGACTTGCAAGTTAGACTGGGATTAATGGAATCGTGAAGTTTATATTTGAGAAGCTACAATCAAATCTAAATGCTGCACAGCCCAGTTCCCTAATAATAAAGTCAGGAACAGCTACAGTATATGAATCAAAACACAAGGTTGCCATTTCTTTTTAAATATGCGCGTGTCAGATGACACTCGAGTTAAATTAACTCGAGCTTAATTAATTAACAGACGGTAATTACCCCTCGACTCCCAGACAGACGTGTAATTGCTAATGGAGTTGAGGAGTAACTAAACACACCGGACTTGACCAATCACAGTCACGGCAGTTTCTGATTGGCTCGTGAAGGGTGGACAGTCACGAGACAGGAATTACTTTTAGGGCGTTGATTTTAGCGTTTCATTCACAAAAATAAAGCTAGATCAGTTTACTCAAATTGGTCTTTAATGGGGAAGGTTTCATGTTTCTGGGATAAACAAATACATTCGTTAAAATGTTTTGTTTCCTGGTGTGTTTTACAGCATCTCACTAAAGTTTTGTATTGTAAAAGGGTGATTTGCATATAAAACACTTACATTTTATCATCATCATGACAAAAATAGGTCACAGCCACTCTATGGAAATCCCCCGTGTGTGTGTGACTACGTTTCCCAGCATGCAACTCACTTCTGAATCTGCTGCTCTCCCTTCTGTTCCGTGAGGCGCCGCTTGGCCTCCTCGTTCACCTGATTGGCCAGCTCCTTCTGATGGGCCCGCCTCTTCTCCTCCGCCGTCATCTCGTTCTAGACCAATGGGAAGAGGGGCGTCGCCCCACACGGACGATGAAAAGACCGCTACAAAAGTACCGCACACGTGCACTTTAAAACTGGTAAGAGTACCAACTTAAGTGGCTTTGCACACTAGTGTTGTCACGATACCAAAATTATGAGTTGGATACCGATACTGAAACGATACCACGGTATAAACTAAAACATCAGGAAACGTAGTGGAATAATGGATGACAGAACATGGAACTTCAAATTATTTTATTGATAATTCACTGGAATTGAGGTTACTTAAATTGTAACATTTTGCTTTTAATAATAATAAAATAATAATCTAAATAAATAAATGTAAATAGAAATATTTTTGTCACAGAACGTGGACATGTGAAAACCAGAACACGTTTATTTCTCTTTTTTTCTCTTATTCTCTCTTATTTTCTGGACAGTTCTTTGGCCAGTTCAAGGTTCTTAGGCAGGAAAACAAGTGTGTCAATGTGCTCCTCAGTCAGCCTAACGCGTCTCGGACTGCAGAGGATGCCTGATGTGCTGAACACTCGTTCTGAAGCGCAGCTTGAGGCTGGAGTGCAGAGGTAATGTCTGGCAAAATGTGCAAGAATTGGCAGGGTGGCTGCATGGTTCCTCCACCAGGTGAGTGGGTCTTCAGAAGCACTCATCTCTGGGATTTCTTTGTACAACAAGAATTCAGTTGTAAGTTGAACAGCCCGGGATGTGGAATCATGACCGGCCCCCCGCCCTCATCACCACTTGCCTCCCCCTCCTCCTCCCTTTTCTTTTCTTTCTTTTCAACCATGATGGTGGACAGCAGGCTTTTCAAGTCAGCGTGGGATCTATCTCATCTGTGAAGCTGCTTAGTGGGTGAAGGACCTCTCTAACAGTCTCTAATGTTGCCATGTCTTGAGTCTTTAGGCATCAGGTGCCACTTCTTCCGATTTTCAGCCAAAACAGCACAGACGGGTTGTTGCTGTTCACAGAATCTGTCCACCATCTCAAAAGGTGGAGTTCCAGCGTGTAGGCTCATCGTGAATGAGCTTATGGTGATTATCTTCTTTCAGCAAGGTCATCCGTTTCTCCTTCAAGCTCCTCATCATTTTGTTTGACCTGGAAAAGGCAGACACGGTTGTCCGGAGCCTGGACAAGCATGTTGAGACACGGTCCGGGGCTAGAGCCTTGCCTACAGCCAGATGAAGGTTATGCCCAAAACATGGTATCCAAGTGGAGCTCTGGAATGCCTTTTTGTTGTTGGAGGCATTGTCAGTGGTTAATCCCGGCCATTTTTGACAGGTCCAGTCCCCATTTCTCGGACACCATCTCCTCCAGGGCTTCATGGAGACTCTCTGATGTATGATCCGAATGTAAAGCTGAACATCCTAAACACCAAGACTGTTTCCCCCAGGATTCAGTTATATACTGGATTGTGACCGCCATGTATGCATCAACTGCCCTACTCGTCCAGATGTCAGTGGTACAAGCGAAGAAAGGTTGGCTGGTGAGTTGTGCCTGAATAAGATTCCTGGTCTCAGTGTACAGCTTTGGGATTTCATTATTCATGAAATAGTGCACAACTGTAGTGTGCTGTGTGCAGGCTAATAATCCTGGGTTTGAGCTCCATCAACATTAAGTGCCAGACTTAGTCATTTATGTTTATTATTTTCATGCACAATAAAATGTAGGCTATGTGGTGGTTGTTTATCAAGTGTTTTTTTCCCCCATACATGTAGGTGTGTTTTTGACAATGAATTAGTACAACATTAATTGGATTATTGTAAATAATTAAATCAATGCCATAGTGTTATTAAAGCTTTTTTTTCTGATGTCCCCTATACTTGAGTTTATGTGATTTCTTTGATGGTTAACGTTATATTTGCAACCTGATATCATCACACCGTCATGACTCAATGTACCTCCTTGGGCAAAGAGTGTTGAAGGAATCACAACTCTGGTGCTTTGTTAACAACTGCGTTGCCACCAGTTCTTTGCCTTGGGTCTGTGTACATCGTACTGAGCACATTGCCTTTAATTGCCTCGTCAAACTTTGTGACAAGTTTGCTTGTCACAAAATAAATCACTCACTTGACTTATTTGAGGGCATGTACTATAATTATGTTATCCACCACATTCGCTAACCTGTCGCTCTTTGAATTCTTTGAATATGTCGGGAAGTTTGTCGGCGAGATGCTTCGCCAAGTTGGAGGTGTTGGCTCCCTTCGCCTGCGTAGATTTGAAGCACCGATCACAGACGGGCTTTGACGTGTCCGTGGGCCGTGGCTGTCGGCAACGTAAGCGAAATACTTCCAAATTTCGCTCCCTGCGTCCGTTTTGTTCACAAGCTGTGGACGGCTGACAAGACCGCTTGTAGCACTCGCAGCAGCCATGTTCACTGTGTCCAGACTGAGCACTGAATGACTGAGGCGAGTGAGAGAGGGGGAGGGCTGTTGACACGCCCACTGAGGCGGGTGAGAGAGGGGGAGGGCTGTTGACACGCCCCCTGCAGGGAGCACTCAGCCTTCAAGCTGCACACACACACACACACAGCGCCACTGTCAAACCCGCACATTGACGCAAATCATGTCAATTTCTAAAGTACCGATACTAATGAATGTGGTATCGTACCGTTTTTAAAGGCAGAGTAGCGCTGTACTTTTCTAGTACCGGTATACCGTGCAACCCTAACGCACACCAACAAAAAAAGTCACCATTTTAAATATAAAATCAAGACTTTTCCACATAAAATCTGCATTGGTCTTGGCAGGAGTCGTCCCATAGCTCGTTTGTTTGTTTCAAAGACACCATGACGGTCATCTTCGTCACGGTTTCTAAAACTAAAAACTTAAAAAATGTGGAGCACCCACCCTGGTCCTGTCAGCCAGCAGGGCGGCGCTGCGGGCCCCCTTGCCCAGCAGCTCCTCGGCGTCGTCCGCGTCTTCCTCCTCATCCTCCTCATCGTCGTTCTACACACACACACAAACACGAGTCATGGCGTATACGAGACTGTGTGGTGGTCACATGGGCTGCTGAGGTGAGGAAGACGGCGGCAGAACTCACCTTGAGGAAGATTCCCACGTTCTTGATCTTCTTCTTGACCGGCGTGAGCACCGTGGCCGGCTCCTCCTGTCGGGGGGGACCAATCACAACATCTCACCACACCGCACCGCAGTCCCAACAAAACAGCTTCAAGCACCACCGCTTGGCTTACGAGGACCACCAGATGTGAGGCTGGACAAGACCCATCAAGTACAACCCATCATCCATCTGTGATGTCACGAATGGGTAGATTTGGAAACGTCGAGACACTCCACAGCACACCTGGTGGTTCGGGTAAGACCTGCAGCAGGCCTTCCCTGTGGGCCTACCGCCCCCTGGTGGGGTGTGTGTGTGTGTGTGTGTGTGTGTGTGTGTGTAACTCGCCTCGTTGATCTGAATGCTGTCGCCGATGAAGAGAGCGTACTTCTTCTGCTCCTCCTTCTTGCCGTCCTTGTTGACAAGGTCGGCCAGGCCCAGACTGATGCTCAGGACCATGCCTGCACACGCGCACACACACAGAGATAAAATGTCAAGCTTTTGCAGTTGCAAACCACAGATAAAGACCGTGTCAGGACCCCACAAGCCACTAGAGGCTCGGTGACCCCACAAGCCCACAACCCACTAGAGGCTGAGTGACCCCACAACCAACTAGAGGCTGAGTGACCTCACAACCTCAACAAACCACTAGAGGCCAGTGGGCCCCACAAGCCACTAGAGGCCAGTGGACCCCACAAAACCACCAGAGGCTGAGTGACCTCACCTTTCTTCAGCTTGAACTGGTTCTTGGCGTTCAGCACCAGGGAGCCCTCTCTGAACTCGATGCCCATGGCGAACCTGGAATAAATACATTTCATACACACTGCAATGTAAATGTTAGTCACGGGTGATGGTGTTCAGAAAGCGTGTGTGTGAGCAAGAGTGTATGTCAAGAGTAGGGTTGGGTATCGTTTAGATTTATCCGATACCGGTGCCAAACCGATACTTTTAAAACGATACCGGTGCCAAAACGGTGCCAGAACCGATACCTTCTTTAAAAAGAGCAAACAACAACCAGTGTTAATTTCGTTAACGAAATGTTTGACGAAAAATATGCGTTAACGACCTTTTTCCCATGACTAAGACGTGACGTTGACGTGACGAAAACGGATCTTTGAAAATAAAAACTGTGACTAAATCTATTTTTACTTTCGTTGACGAGACGAGACGAAAATGTTAGTGGTGGACGAGCGGACATTCAAAATTGAATTAATTATTAAAGAGTTTGATTCCAAAACGCGATAAGCGCCATTAAAAAAAAAAAAAAAAAGAATCGTTTCTGCAAAACGCGACAATTGGCTAGTTTCTCTGCATTATATTATGATATTATGATATTATTATATTATTATATTATTCCCTTTCTTTCCAAACTGTGATAAACGCCACGACAGATTTTCAGCAGACTCAGATATATCCGCTCGGCCAATCACAGCGCACCATTCCCGTGACTTAACGAGCCTAGTGACAGCTGTCAAAGTCCTGTCAGAGACAACACACACACACACACACACACACACAACACACACACACACAACACACACACCACACACACACACACATATCGTAAGAGATTTTAAGCGAAATTATTCATTGAATGAAATAATGAATAACTTTGATGGAACAGAGGAGCCGGTGGTTGTTTTCTACAGTGGGAAAAAAAACCATCAAAAGATCATCATAGACGGGAGAAATGTGAAGAAAATGCGACATTCCTGGCGGTGGTCGCTAGACTTATTAAGACGCAGAAGCGGCCTGGTCCTGTTCAACTTTAGTTGAATGAGCGTAGAAAGACTGGACGTTTTGATCAAGATCACCAGCAATGAGCTGATCAGCGTGACTACAGTCCGTCTTCTTGGTGTGTGTGTTGCCGGCGATTTCTTACACACACACACACACACACACAAGACGGACTGTAGTCACGCTGATCAGCTCATTGCTGGTGATCTTGATCAAAACGTCCAGTCTTTCTACGCTCATTCAACTAAAGTTGAACAGGACCAGGCGCTTCTGCGTCTTATAACAGTTAATAAGGTCCAGCGAGTGTGGGGGGGGGGGGGGGGCAGGCGCGCATTGTCGGGTTTTTATCAATCAGATGAATGCATCAAATCTTCGCGCAGTATGACGATCTATGCAATCACTAGAAGGATACCCGGTCTGAAATGCGGTGGATATTTAAAATGGCATTTTAAACTACTGGCACCGAAATGAGGCACCGAAATATGCGTTTGATTCGGTACGGTTAGTACCGGTTGTACGGGAACCGGTTCCATAGTGGTACCGGTTCTCGGTACCCATCCCTAGTAGGTGTGTGTGCAGCAGGTGTGTGTGTGTGTGTGAGCAGGTGTGTGTGTGTGTGTAAGCGTCTTACCCGAGGTTCTTGGTGAGTTTCGAGACAAGGTCTGGCTTCTCCTTCTTGACGTACTCCAGGACCGTGTTGTAGGCATCACTGATCTTAGACCCTGGACACACACACACACACACACACACACACACACACACACACACACACACTTGAGTGATGTGAGTGTTGAGGGGGGCGGGGGGGTGTTGGGGTATTGGGGGGGGAGGAGCTTACCGTGCTTCAGCTCCTTGAGGAGCTCCTCCTCCACCAGCAGCAGGAAGTTGTAGTTGTCCTGCATCTCCTGCGGGGGATCCACCATGAGGGTGCGCACCAGGTTGGAGCAGTACGACTTGTAGCGGATGCCCATGGCGCACGTGATCGCCCCGAAGTGCATGTGGTTCTTGTCACTGGTGGAGGGGAGGGGAGAGGGGAGAGAGAGAGAGAGATAGGGGGCGGGGTTAGAGATCACATGATCGGGGAGTGGGAGGAGTCTTGCACTGGGATGCCTACAGGCAAGACTGCGGACACCTACGGACAAATCTCCACTTAATCGCTGTTACTACGATTGTCTGTTGTTGGAGTCTGTGTCTGTCTGTCATCTTCCAGGGGGGCGGTACCTGACGACGCTGAACTTGAGGCTGTAGTTGCCGCCGCTCTGGATGATCGGCGGGTAGCACATCTCTACGGTGGACGGGTCGGCGCCGCCCAGGAACTTCTTCTCCTCGATGGCCTTCTCCACCGACTCCGCCAGCTTGCTGTGCCGCACTTTCTGTTACGACAACCGAACAACAACAACAACAACAACCAAACAACACGTTCTGTTAAACCTGCACCGTTAGCGACTTGAGCGGTAGACAAGTCAGTCAAAACAGTCCGTCAGTTCAGAAGACTGTTGCTGTAGTCTGCAAATAACGACGCTTCTGACGTCAAGACGATATTTACGGCGGGAAACTACTAACTACTACCAAAAAACTGTTGTTTTGGAACTTGGAATGTTGAAATATAAAAGAGATCTATTCAAAAGTATCACCTAACGTATGTCAGACACTGATAAGTCCACCCAGCAAAACCAACAGTTTAGTCAAACCGTCCGATGGGAAGGTTCCTCCCCTCCCAACAGGTTCCTCCCCTACAACCAGGCTCCTCCCTTCTCACCAGGCTCCTCCCCTCCTCTCCCACCAGGCTCCTCCCATCCCCTTCCCACCAGGCTCCGCCCCTCACCTCGTCAGCATCCACGATCTCCATGACGCGCTCCTTGAAGAACTTGGAGTACACCTCGCTGGTGATTGCCGCCGCCTTCTTCATCAGCGCCAGCTCGCCGTCCTCCTTGACCGCCATGGTGTAGGCCACCACCGCACTGATGTCCACCTGCAGGGGGGGGGGGGGGGGGGGAGTCAGAGCAAGGGGGGAGGAGTCAGAGCACAGGGGAGGAGACATCCGCTCTTACCTCCTGAGCTACTGCCGCCCCCTCAAGCAACAACAAGAACTCAAAAACGGGGCCCGTGAATTACCAGCCTCGACTTCAAGACAAATCAAGACATTCCCAGGAAGTCTCTGACCCCCGGTCGAGAATCTATCCTGCTTTCCTCAAGGATCAGCATTAATGGCGGCTTCTCAAGGAAGGCAGCAGGGGTCGCCTACCTTCTCCAGGCCCTCGGCGGTGATGGTGTCGTTCCAGCTCTTCATGTACTCCCCGGGGAACTTGTCCTTGCTGAACACGCCCACCGTCTTGCCCTCCTTGCTGCCCTTGATGGCCTCCATCATCTTGTCGAAGTTCGCCTTGTTGCTCTCGTTCTGCGAGGGGACAGCAGAGGGAAAGCGCTCAGAACAAAACCAACGCGCCTGGTGTGTCGCACCGCCGAGAGCGAATGCTACTTTACTTTATTCATTCTGTCATGTTATAATAATACTATTAATAGTAATACTACTACATTTATTTTGTATAGTGCTTTTCAAGGTACTCATTTTACAGCAAATTCTGGTGTGGCAACCTAGCAATTATGAAACGATTGTGATATTTGCCTCGTAACTATGAATGCTTGAATCCTGCTCTGTTCTTATCTTTATGTACCACAGTGATATATTGCTGTCTCTTGTTCAACAAATGTACTCTTTGTAAGTCGCCTTGGATAAAAGCGTCTGACAAATGCCCTCAATGTAAATGTAAATGTGTGGTTTAAAGCAGACAGCCAAAGTCGGTGTTATTAATTATTCATATTTGTTCACTTCACGGTTTTGTTTATCGTCCTTGGTGGGCTTTACTTGCTTCGGACCGATTTAAGTTATTAAAAAAAAAACGGTTTCCATCGGTTTCCGTTGCTAGGTGTTACGATGTTGGTCAAACCATTAAAAAAAGGGAGTGTCCACCGATCTGTCCATCACACATCTTTCTAAAAACACAACCTTTCTAAAAAAAAAAAAAAAAAGTAGAACTCCTAAAATTATCTTTACGAAAAAGTACACTTAAATACACCTTTAACGAAGCGCGATAAAAACTACCGACACCACAAACAGCAAAAAATATTGCCTCGCCGCTCCCCTTACCTTTTCCCGGGTGAGTAGCGTGATGGGAGGGACCCCGTTGGCGTTCTCGTTGCCCTTGGTTACGGCCACCTGCTTGAGGAACTCCACCTTCTTCTTGCTGGCGAGGAAGAG
>PIJE02002642.1:22797-35297 GCA_002895965.2 Coryphaenoides rupestris
CACACCAGCGAACTTTACCCTCTTTATAAACATTCAGGCTGGTTTGGTGTGTTATGTGTGTGTGTGTGTGGTTGGCGTGTGTGTGTGTGTGTGTGTGTGTGTGTGTGTGTGTGTGTGTGTGTGTGTGCGTGTGCGTGTGTGTGTGTGTGTGTGATGTCTGATTAACTCGAGTGTCTCAACGTCAGACTCATTTGACTGCAGTCAATCAAAGGAATGCAGTAGTGGACACACAGAGAGAGAGAGAGAGAGAGAGAGTGTGTGTGTGTGTGTGTGTGCGTGTGTTGAGAGAGAGTGTGTGTTGCTGTAGTGTGTAGGTGGTGTGTTGAAAAAAAAGAGAGAGAAAGAGAGAGTGTGTGTGTGTGTGTAGGTGCGTTGTGAAGAGAGAAGAGAGAGTTGGTTGTGTGTGTATGTGGTGTGTGTGTGTGTTGGTATATAGGGATGGGGGGCGAGGGGGGGCACTGAATAAGAAAGCATTCCCACCATGCTATGAAAGAGCATCCAACAATAAGTGCCCAATTACCCCTCCCACCGCCGCTCGCCAGCTCGCCAGTTAGCTTCCCGCCCACTCTCAGTGGCCTCCATCCAGGTATCAGTCAGACGGCGGGAACAGAGGCCCTCTGGAGGACCTCGCTTGCCGTCACCGCTCAAGACGTTTCACAGACACACGACGGTTTAACCACAAGCATCAGCGAAAGACACAGACGCAATCGAAACGTTCTCGCGTCGTTTGGATCAAGACGCGTTTCCGAGACAACGGCGAAACATCGTCACCACCATCATCATCAAGGTCGACATCATCTTCGCCTTGAGTCGGACGACGTCGATCGATCGAGCATCTTCTCTTTCACTGGCGGCGTGACATAGCAAGCCTTTTTTGTTGCGCTCTTCAAATACGCTTTGATTCAAACGCGCCGTCGCGGATGTGATCGAGATTGCCGTCGTTGCATGTGCGTGCGTTTGAAAAAAAACATACCTACATTGTGACCTGTGTGTGTGTGTGTGTGTGTGTGGTGTGTGTGTGTGTGTGTGTACAATGCATACGTGCGTCATCATGTGCATCACGTGTCATTCACAATCCTTTCTTAAAGCAATTGGCATTTCCGTGGCTGGCTGGCAGAGGGGCCCGGAACTAAAAGGGCAGAACCCCTCAGCGTCTGCACGCATTAGCCCACAATTAGCCTATGTAGCGCGCGCGGCACAGACATATCAAAGTGTTAAACAGCCGACGCTTTGATACGTGAATGATGGCGGGGCAGCACGGCGGCGGCGTCCCCGCGGGACACGCGTGGCTGGCTTCATTAGGGGGGTCCGGGTGATCATAACGAGGAGGAGGAGGAGGAGGAGGAGGAGGGCGTTTGACCTCGGTGCTGAGGCGCGGCACACGGACAGACCCTTTTAATGCCGTGCCACAGGGTCCGCGCACACGCACACACACACACACACACACACACACACACACACGTCCGTCCGTCTAACAAACTGACTCATACCCGGCCCTGGCACATCCACGCCGCCACTGCAATTAGTGCACGCTTGAAGGAGATAAATAAGCTCAGAGGTGTGTGTATGTGTGTGTCTGTGTGTGTGTGTTTAAAAAGTGTGCGCTTACGTGTGTGTTATGTTTGCTCCGAGTCCTTGATGTCTATGGTTGGCTAATTGGGAGCCTTCGAGTGGTTTTCACTATATGGCTGCAAAAAAATGTACGCATCCATACAGAGTATTTCATCATTTATATATATATATATATATATATATATTCATATATATATAAATATATATACACACACGGTTTTTACTTTTTAACTTTTCTTCATTCATAGCTTGTAACTACTTTCAGATTTAGACGCTTTTCTCTTACCCCTCACCCAGCCCTGAAAATAAAATATCAGAATAACATTTGTTGTGGCTGTCTAGCCTTGTGGCTCAGGTGCGTGTCCGGTAGCACTCCGGACCCTGAGAGACACCTGTCACTTTGGGCCATGCGTCGGCATGTACAGGAGCCGGGGAGGCTGCTTGTCTGTTCATCTGAGCGCAGGAAGGAAGCGAAAATCGCACTGAGAGGCAGAATCGGCGGAATCGGCTATCTCCCGGTGTCCGGCGAAAATCCCGTGGCTGAATCTTTTCCACGGAAAGGACGGATAGACAAGGAGAGATGAGACAGAAAATTGTCTGTTTGGCTCGGACAGAGATACGCCAGGGAACACGATAGCTTGCGCGCGCGCGTGTGTGTGTGTGTGTGTGTGTGTATGCGGCATGTGTGTGTGTGCCACGTGCACACGTCGTCTCCAGTTCCATTCCATATTTATTGATTTCATGTTTCTCCGGCTATTTATTTATCCGCACGGTTGCCAGGGTATTCGCGGCCGCGACAACCCTGGAACCCTCGTGTCGTACTGCATTACACTGCACGCACACATGCACAACACACACACACACACACACACCAGCACACACACAGAGTTGCCCACACACACACCATGCGACCACACACACGGACACACACACAATCTCAAAGCAAGCCTGTCATTGTGGAAGCTTGGAAGGAAACAGGCAGCCAGTGGAAGGCAGAGACAGGGGGACAGAGGAATATGGGATGCATTTATGGAAGCATTCGCAGATATAGTCCTTTTTCTGTCAGTCGTCCCCCCGCCCCCCCCCCCCACCCCTCAGATGACATCTGTAAGTGTGTCTCCGGGACACGCATGTAGTGATTAGGCCGCCCATTCAGAGCGAGGCCCGTGGTAATTAGGGACGGCGAGGGAGCACTTGCCCAATTACCTCACACAATGCTAATGTGGAATTGCGGCCCCGATGGTGACGTACAACATTTCATATTCACCTCTCTTTCTGCTTCTATCTCCCCCTCTCCTCTCTCTCTCTCCTCTGATATACCAAAGGACACAACACACCTTTACCTGTGTTGGTGTGTGTGCCCATTAAATATTGAGCGGCAATGGCAAGCCGTCGAGCAACAACATATTCATGCGAGTTAGCGTTTTCACACAAAGCGCGCCAATTCCCATCGCACCAACATCCAGAGTATTTAGTATTTTCACTTTTTTACTTTTTACCGTACCTATGTAGGTGCTATATACTAATTTGTCAGAGGTGTTATCGTATTTATGTTCTATTTTATGTTTACTGTCTTTTACTAGGTACCATAAACGAATTAAGTTTGTTTTAAAATTGTTTCGAAGAATACTGCAGGAGTGAATGGGGAGTAAGCATTCCATTGTACTTGTTACATATGACGATAAAGAAATCTTGAATCTTGAACTCTGGTCTCTACTAATTCAACTTTCCGCAAAGAATGCACCGATATTCTGCCCTTGACCTGACCGAACGAGAGAAGAATGGTGAAGAAACGCAGTCCGAGCGGAGGAAAGAATACGAAACAAAGGAACAGAAGGAAAAGCTAAATCACACTCAATGACTACCTCTCTCTCTCTCTCTCTCTCTCTCTCTCTCTCTCTCTCTCTCTCTCTCTCTCTCTCTCTCTCTCTCTCTTCTCTCTCTCTCTCTCTCTCTCTCTCTCTCTCTCTCTCTCTCTCTCTCTCTCTCTCTCTCTCTCTCTCTCTCTCTCTTCTCTCTCTCTCTCTCCCACACTGCCACTCTGAGTCCTCAGGAGGATGCTGTGTGTGAGTCCGGAAGGTGAGCTTCCATACTTTACATCTCCCCCCCCCTCACCTCACCCCTCGACCCCCCTCACCCCCCGTTAGCCCGTTAATTAACGGAGAAAAAGCCGTCTTGTAACCAAAGAGGTAAATGTCAAGTGAGGGAACGGCGAAAGGTTAGCGTCTTAGCAACACCGTAAGTGAGAGCTAACGGGTGGAGGGTGGGGGGGGGGGGGGGGGGAGAGAAAAGAAAATAAACTCACAACGCAGAGAAATTAAAGTCATTAGGACACACTAACTAAGAATCACACTGGCTAATTGTCTGGGTTGAAAAAAAACAAACAAAACCAGGAACAAATACGAGCCGTAGTAATGGCGGAGAGAGAGTGTGTTAAATGCCAAGATATTAATTAACATTTCGTCCCCCCCCCCCCCTCCCCGTGCGCGTGCTTTCGGAAGGCTAACTCAAACAGGGATCGCTTAAACGGGGAGAGTGGAACGCTTACGGAGACTAATGATGTGTTTATTTCTCCTGGCTTCCCCTTACCCATCAGCCACCTGGGCATAGGGAGGGGGCGGGATGGGCCACAGAGAAGCCTTGGGCCTCCGTCATGGTCGCCCATACACACA
Organism: Coryphaenoides rupestris; assembly: GCA_002895965.2. NCBI lineage: Eukaryota > Metazoa > Chordata > Actinopteri > Gadiformes > Macrouridae > Coryphaenoides > Coryphaenoides rupestris. The sequence continues at coordinate 27,042 of PIJE02002642.1, forward strand.
CACGCACACACACACACACACACTCACAATACAGGTGTGATACAGTTGCTTTTTCACCCCGCGAAAGCAAATAGAAAGGTCTTGCGGGAGCACATGTGTAAATAAATATAGTTATAAGAAAACACAAACACTGAAACGCATGCGCGGCAGAAAGAATGAATCGGGGAACGTACTAGTGGTGTATTGTGGCTTTTTACACAACACACACACACACACACACACACACACACACACTCAAGTTCATCCAACATCCCTCACTTTCAAGGGCACGGCAGCAGCCAGGGAGGCGGGAACATCGGGTCGGTCGCCCGCCGACCGGGGTCCAGACCCGGGGTTCAGATCGGGGTTCAGAGCCCCGACCAGCTGGCTTACATCGGGTCAAGCGTGTCAAGGGGGCTTCATCCCAGACACCCCACGCTGAGCGAAGGCCTTTAACGCACGCACACACACACACACACACACACACACATTAAGACTCCCCCTCAGAGAGCCTCATAGGGAACTGCATGGCGGTCCTGTCCTGTTGTCCATCAACCACAACGACCCCACAGACACACAGCGGATACTCTTTTAGCTCTTTGTCGTTATTATGTCCCGGATTTTACGTCCGAAATGAGCTATGGACGTTGTGAAAGTGAATCTGCAGCCAGCTGAGGAATCAAACGCGCATCTCAATCTACAGCACAATCAAAGGAAGATCGCTCAATTTGTACTCGTGTGCTGTCAGAATCGGCATTGCAGGTATCTTCATCGATAATGTATGTGCAATGTATAATGTAATTTGTAATTTGTGCATTGTGTGTGTGTGCATGTGTGTGGTGTGTGTGTGTGCACGTGTGTGTGTGCGTGTGTGTGTGTGTGTGTCCGGCGCGTGGCCTTAGCCCCAGACAAAGTGTCCTGCCAGCTTCCTGTCTATTGGTCTGTTCAGCGCTTTGATGGATGGGCTGGCTGGTGCACCATCTGGCTCCTATAGGATACTTCACATCCATCATGCCGCAAACACACAAGGCACACGCACCACACACACCACACACACACACACACACACACACACACACACACACGGAAAAAAAAATATATATATATACACGTATTACATTGTACAGCTTGGGGATGAAAATATGAGGGAGAGAGAGAGAGAGAGTTTTTTGTCTTTTTTTTCACACTCCCCCACATCGCCCTATCTGTGGAATTAGCCGCCCGCTCCTAGGGGCCCGGCCCCCCCCAACAATAACAACAACAACAATTAGCTAATTTGCATGTGTTGTTTCTGTTGGACGGTAGCCTGGAGCTACGAACCAATCAGGCCGCCTCGCCAAGGCCTCGCCAAACGTGCCAGCGTTCCTCTCCAGACTCCCCCTTACATGTCCATATAAGGTTTTTTGTTAGCGCGGTGGATGCCTGGAAAACCCTGGCGTTCCCAACTCCGGTTCCCGTCTGGAGCCAAGTCCGTCGTGTCCCCGTGCAACATCCACACATTGGGAGGCAATGCGTGTCCCCCTGGGAAAACACTGAAGGGCGCCGGGAACGGTGCCTCGCTGCACCCCTGCACGTATAACGTATAAGCAAATCTATCCTTAAAGTGTTGTTAAATTGTCCCCGTTTAGTTTTGGTTTCCTCATTATATGTTGGATTTAAGAGTAGAAACGTACTGAGCCAGTTAAAGGGAAACTCTTTGCATGTGAGCCCCAGAGAAAGTGGTAAAAACTGCCACCGTTTTTCACACGATATCCGTTTATATAATATATACACACACATATATTTATATTGTTTTTCACATGATACCCATTTATATATATGTACACACACATATATTTATATTGTTTTTCACATGATACCCATTTATATATATGTACACACATATATTTATATTGTTTTTCACACGACACGCACAAGTTCTCCTTTGATATTTCATTTCAACAACTAACCTGTATTATCGTGCATTCATAATTATTCGTTTTTCACTAGCTTTTCAAAAGTTGTACCCTTCATGTTTCAGGAACTGCCGTTGTGTGTGTGTGTGTGTGTGTGTGTGTGCGTGCGTGTGTGTGTGTGCGTGCGTGTGTGTGTGGGTGGTGGTGGGGGGTGGGGGGAGGCAGGACGACACATCTTAGTGGATGCATTTAGTTTTTAATAAGTCCTGACGATGCGTGCGTGCGTGTGTCGCCGCCGTCGGCACAAAGTTCTCTTCTCGCTTGGCAGGGAGGACAATGGCTCCCACGTCGAGAGAGAGAGCCACAACAATGCTGCAGCCGTCACAACAGCCGGGAAGAGCTGTATAATGTTCCTATATTCTCCAGACTTCTTCTTCTTCTTCCTCCCACCCACCCACCCCCTCCCCGCCGCCGCATCAACTTCCATCGCCGGCATGATGTCAGCCCACTGACAGCAATTATGACTTGTCTCGTTGATTTTTTATCTTATTTTTCTGTTTCTTGGGGACCGGGGGGGAGGGGGCGAGCAAACAGCTACGCGTTTAACGATAAACAATACCATAAGTATAAGAGGACGAGTGGAGACGGAGAGGGCAGAGGGAATAAGAAAAGAAAAAAGAAAAGAAAGAGATGACTTTGCATCCCTTCGTTAGTTTGTTTGTTAGTAATACAGATCCCCGGGCGGGGGGAGGGGGGGGTGGGGATCTCACAAGCACCAGCGCATACCGACGCTAACCGATTTGGACGCTAATGCGCTCTAAACCGATACTCGCTATCTCGACGACACAGTCGGCGCGGTGTGTGACACGTGTGTGTGTGTGTGTGTGTGTGTGTGTGTGAGTGTGTGTGAGTGTGGTGTGTGTGTGTGTTTTTTTGGTTTGTGTGTGGGAGGGCACGCGTTAAATACCCTGCCAAAGTGAAAACGTGCGCTCGCTCGTATTCTATAAATTACCGTCGGCTCAGAAATAAAAAAAAAAAACACACAAGACAAACACGCGGAGGCAGCAGCAGCGGCGGCGGTGACAGACTGGGAGAGGAAAGTAAAATCAGCGGTGTGAAGTAGCGAGAGGTCAAAGGTCACCCATATTCAAGCAGCTCCGGGGATATGTGACAGACAGACATGGAGAACCGTGATCATCACACTTGCATTTAACTCATCTCTACAAAACTCCCTGCACAGACAGACCGTGGCCTGTACATATACTGTATGTTAGACGTAGTCTATGGACCTGCATCGACGTGAACCTGCATGGCTTAAAAATGCACTTCCAAATTGAATCAAGATAGGAATCATATATACTGTATATTATTTGTTCGCCTAATACCACCGATTGTCTCATCAACATGTTCACCTTTGGATGTCTTGGCTGCACCTCAGAACCTGTGAGCGTCACTTAACTTTGTGGATATCGTATCCTTGTTCATTCTGGTATACAGTATATGCCATTGGTTTATGTCATACATGTTTTTTGGATTCTGGAATCATGTACTAATATTTGTTGTACTACATGACTAAATGATGAATGTATTGTTTGGTTTGCAGCGTGTACCAACCCTTGGTACCACCGTGGATACACATTTCATCCGCCGTTGCGATATATTTTTATAGATGTCTTTATTTTAACACCTTTGTGAGCCTAAACTCTATTTGTTGCCCACTACACCTTCCAACCGACCTACATGAACTGTCGGCCATTTTCTTTTTTGGTACAAAGCAGAACCAAAATAATCAACCGACCAATCAACCCAGACGGCCACACATCGGCAGTCAGTTGACCCGGTGACTTGTGATGCCCGTCTCAAGGGAACACACACACAATCTCTCACACGCACACACACACACACACACACACACACACACACACACACACACACACACACACACACACACACACACACACACACACACACAGCCCCCGTTAATGAGGACAAAACCGAGATTTAAAGGAAAAGGGCAGATAAACAAGGAAATGTTGCGGGGTAGAGCACACACACACACACACACACACACACACACACACACACACACACACACACACACACACACACACACACACACACACACACACACACACACACACACACACACACACACACACACACACACGTTATCCCTGGAGTGACAAAAAAGTGGAAAAAGGGAAAATGCTGAGAATATGGAACTGGGAAGTGATGGAGAAGAGGCATGACTCTGTGTGTGTGTGTGTGTGTGTGTGTGTGTGTGTGTGTGTGTGTGTGTGTGTGTGTGTGTATCTGTGCGTATCTTCCTACCTTGTGGTCGTACGGGTTGTAGGAGTGGAAAAGTTGAGACAGCTCTTTAGTCCTCTGCTTTTTCTGTAAAACACAAAAAATAACCAAGATAAACAACAACAACAACAACAACAACTCACACGTGTATACTGTCGTCAATAAAATTCACGATTTTCATCATTTGATACCGACAAGAAACCCGAACTGGAAACCAAACGTTCCTGCCAAACCTGCTAGACGTGCAGCCACTTAACACAATGGAGCCGTCACACACGGTACAGTGACAAACGGCAGGTATGCGTAATTGACTTCTAATTATGTTGTTAACGTGTACATTACGCATCACAAAGCAACGTTCCGTTAAAGCAACCGCCATCTCATGTCCCCGCAGTCAATCGAATTCCCTTTCTTTTCCTTCAAGCCGATGTAAGGATGGGTCTCGTCTATACCAGAGTGTTTTTCCCGATCCTAGAGTTTATTAGCTGAATTTGAGATGTATATAAATATACCTTTTTGACATTTTCCTGACAAGCGGATGCGTCCCTCTGTGATATATTGATGTTGTGATTTGATACATTTTTAGATCCCGTTGTCCATCACTTTAAGTAGATAACGTGAATATAAGCTGTCGACGAGCTTTTTTTCGCTCGTCGAAGTTTATTCGAGGAAATGTATGTATGACTGGTGTCATGAACGTCACCTCTTGCTTACGTTGACTGTTTATTAATAACATTCTGCAATGTGTTGATTATGCATGGCTATTCACTTAATACACACACACAACACACACACACACACACACACACCACACACACACGCGTTGCCACAAGTAAAGATCTATGCAGCGGATGAATGACATTTCACAACCATTACTGTCACGATCGCTACCCAAGGAGACAAATAAAAAAATATGTTGATAAATTATGAGTAATCATTTGTGTTTTTTACGACATGACATGCACACTTAAAACCACTTTAACGACATCACGTAGACGACTTATAAGGTCAATTTAACAAAACGAAAAGGACAAAATACCCCCAATGGGCAAGAATAATTTCCCACAGTGTTAGAGAGAGAGAGAGAGAGAGAGACAGAGAGAGAGAGGGACAGAGACAGAGAGAAAGAGAGACAGAGAGACAGACAGAGAGAGAGAGAGACAGACCAACAAGACCCAGAACACAGTCCCAACAGAGACATACATACATAACATGTATTTCCTCAGGCGACTGAGGAAAAGAAAACTACCTCACACACTGGAAAGAATCAACCAAAAAACAGAGTAAATTAGAATGCTATTTGGCCCTAAACAGACAATACACAACGGCAGAATACCTGAGCACTGTGACCGATCCCAAACTCAGGAAATCCTTGACTAGATACAGACTCAGTGAGCACAGCCTCGCCGTGGAGAGAGGCCGCCACCGGCAGACCTGGCTACCAAGAGAAGACAGACTCTGTACCCACTGCACCCAACAGGAGGTGGAAACCGAGCTACACTTCCTAACAACCTGCCACCTATACCAAGACATTAGAGATACATTCTTCCCACAGATCTCAAACACCCAAAAGAATTTAGAAAACTTAACAAACAACCAAAAACTTCCATATCTGCTGGGCGAGGTACAGGAATGTGCAAACACAGCAGCAAGATTTGTGAGCTGTTGCGACAGGAAAAGGACATCCAATGGAATACAACCTCCATAAAGACTGTCAATCACCTGTCAATCCCCCTTTATTATTATCATGATTGTTTGTATTATTATTTTATTATATATATATATATTTTTTTTACTTTTACTGTATATATTTAGTTCTTTATATGTATACTTTTTATTTACACTCGCTTTGGCAATGTAAATGTACGTTTCCCATGCCAATAAAGCTCTTTAAATTGAAATTGAAATTGAAATTGAGAGCAAGACAGAGAGATAGAGACAGATAGACAGACAGAGAGAAAGACAGTGAGAGACAGAGACAGACAGACATAGAGATAGAGAGAGACAGACAGAGAGAGACAGAGTCAGAGAGACAGAGATAGAGAGACAGAGAGAACAGCGAGAGACAAGAGGACAGATAGAGACAGAGACAGAAGAGACAGACAGAGAGACAGGGCGAGAGACACATTGCCTATGGAGGAAGGAATAATATTAATCGTGTTTCCTATTCCATCTTTATAACCTCCTTCTCAGCGTCACGTTAACCTTGTGCGATGTCTCTTCTTCATCTTCTTCTTCTGTGCGTAATGAGATGCAAAACGCCACAGACGGAACATGTTTGATGTGTGGCTGTCGTTAACCAAATCAGTTCACGGGGGGGGGGGGGGGGGGGGGGGGGGGGGGGGGGGGGGGGGCGCCGGTGGAGGCCATCGACAGCGAGAAAGCGTCCGATGTGGTGTTGGTGGGGGATGGGGGGTGGTGGTGGTGGTGGTGGTGGGGAGGTGGGTGGGTGAGGTGGTGGTGTTGGTGGTGTTGGTGGTGGAGGTGGGGGGGGGGGTAGGATAGTTATATCATATATTCCGGCGTCCGGAATATACAGACGCAAGGATTTTTTTCTTTCCTCCTCGGGCTAACTCTGCGCGCGGAGGATAAGCCGCATGTATAATATGCAGCGAGGGTGGGAAAGGGGAGAGGGGGGGCGAGGCTTCTGTTATTATCACGCGCAGGCATCGCCGAGCGCTCTGCTGGAGGGCCGCGGGGCCACACTGTCCGCAGGCAAGGGGGGCTGAGGTGTGAGGGGAGCAGGAGGAGGAGGGAGGAGGAGGAGGAGAGGAGGAGGAGGAGGAGGAGGAGCAGGGATGGATGGATGCCGTTGTGGTGGTGGTGGTGGTGCAACGCAGTGCGAGGGCAGGTGGTGTTGGTGCACTATGATTATTTATCACCTTTGATTGGCGTGGCGTCAACGCCCAAATTAGCGCTTCTGCCTGCCGGCGCTGCTGCGGCCCGGCTGTGTTGACGTCTGACTCGGGATCGGATATCTCCCATAATTGATCAAATTGCGCTGTGTGAAATATGTCAGCGAAAGGGGGGGCGTGGTATGGGCGAGCAAAATATGTACAATTACTATATCGTTAAATACAAGGGAACCTCGATCGGATTGTTTACAACGGAATTCCGAAATTATAATAATTCATAATAATGTGTAAAACGATCTGCAATTATAATTGAAAACCTCCCCTCTATGACCCAGCTCGGCCTTGCCCCTGAACATGTGTGTGTGTGTGTGTGTGTGTGTGTGACCGTGTGTGTGTGTGTGTGTGTGTGTGCGTGCGTGGAACACGTGTGTGTTAAGTGGCAGTTCTATCCAGGCACACAAAGGCATGAACCTGATGGAGCAGAATTTGCCATCCGCCCCAACAGGAGGGGACACGTGTGCACAACGTTGAGTTCTTTTGTTTTTTCTATAATCTCCTAGAAGTGTTGCATTGAGCGGGAAAACCTGGACAGGAGAGTAGAGGAGAGGCGGAGCTTCGGTGGGAGAGGCGGAGTTACAGTGGGAGAGGCGGGGCTACAATAGGAGAGGCGGCGCTATGGTGGGAGAGGCGGAGCTACGGCGGGAGAGGTGAGTTTGCAGGAGGGGCAGGTAGAGGGCGAGGTGGGGGATGAGGGGGCGAATAAGACCGCATAGGAGAAACAATTTGTATTAGGAGAGATTGTTTGTATTTATTTCTATTATTTATTTTATACATATCAGTAATTTTCTATTGTGTGTGTGTGTGTGTGTGTGTGTGAGAGTTGTGTGTATTTTAATGTCTTTTGGGCAAATGTTCAACCCCTGCAGGTCAGACTTGTAAGGTTTTATATTTCCATTTTCAGTACGCAACGGTTGTAAAGGCTGAGGACGAATAAACACAGATCTTTTATTTGGAAGCGCATCTGGCATTCGTTTTGTCTCAAGTAAGCACAAGCCTGCATTACATATCTCAGCCAGCCCAAGACACACACACGCAACGCACACCACAACGCACACACACACACACACAAATGGAGAGAGAAAAGGACGGGCGACGTTGGAGATACAAAGATGAAATGCAGAGCACAGCAGATCGGGAACAGAGGACGGAACGTGAGAAAG
>PIJE02002642.1:40297-50297 GCA_002895965.2 Coryphaenoides rupestris
CTCTTTGGGCACTGACCCTAATAGTAAAAAAGTGACAGTGTCTCATCCCATCCCTGAGAGAGAGAGAGAGAGAGAGAGAGAGAGAGAGAGAGAGAGAGAGAGAGAGAGAGAGAGAGAGAGAGAGAGAGAAAGAAAGAAAGAAAGAAAGAAAGAAAGAAAGAGAGAGAGAGAGCTAGAGCGAGAGAGAGTGAGTGTGTGTGAGTGTGTGTGTGTGTGTGTGTGTGTGGCCGTGTGTGTTGCCAGAGTTCAGTGGTATGCATCTGTGGAAGTGTGGGGGTGGGGTCGGGGAGCCGGGGGGGCCGGGGAGGGGTTTCTCCATTGGTGTCACAACACACCGCAAATTCAAAATGGAGGACTTCATTGCATTTGAACATTTGAACACTCAGACAAAAGGTTACGTTATTCTATTATTGGCGAGCACAGCCCCTTGTGTAAGTGGGGGATTAGGGGGAATATTATTATTATTATTATTATGATTATGATTACATTAATGCGTTAAATGAATTAGTATGAGAGGAACAGCCGTCCCAGCTGGGGGTAAATTGCTCTCAATTGAGCCTCAAGTAGCAGTCTGGAGCGAAACACAGGGAGCACATACTATACTATACTATACCTCTATATATACACAGGAATACTATACAGGTAATCTACTGTATACTCTCTACACGCTATAATGTACCCACTGCCTTAAAAGAATCACTGCTGTCAGTTTGACAACCCAAACAGGACCTCTCTGGGCCTTTTGAACAGCTCTCCACAGCTCCCGTTCAGTAACGACTGCGTATTGCACAGCGTGTGTGTGTGAAGAGATAAACTGCCTCATTTTGTTGTTGTATTTTTTACGGTGGAGGAAGCTACGAGGAACAACGAGGAGCGATCATCCCGAGGGGGGGCGTGGCAGCATCTCCAGGGAGAGGAGGGTGGATGCAGCCGCTGCAGACGGAACAAAGTCCCAACCAATACACCGGGTTTGACATTCAAAACCGGGTTTGACTGTCCCAGGTCGGCACCGTCTTCCCTGCTGGACTGAACCCTGTGCTGATGTGTATGTATATATGTGTGTGTGTGTGTGTGTGTCTGCTGTGTAGGTGCACGCCTATGATCAACGGAAACAAAAAAAGGCGCACACACACACACACACACACACACACACACACAACACTTACGAATGTAGGGCAGACACACTGCCGCCTTTGTGCTGCTTTTATATACATTTTCATGGAGTCATGGAGCAGACACACAGACAGACGGACAACAGACAGAAATAAAGACAGGACAGACACACATGAGAGACATAAACAAGACGACAGACACACAGACACAGACAGACAGAGCAGACAGACAGACAGACAGACGACACACAGACAAGACGGGCACTATTGATTTAATCACCCTCGTCCCCAGCAGTGAAGTCTTGTTCTTGTGTCCGTGTGGAAATAAAGAGCAGGGCGGCACCGGATACTCCACAGCAGGTCGTGAGTATTAGCCGGGGTCCGTTGCCATCAATCAGCGGGGCAGTCAAACGCAACGTAGCCATTAAGCCCCGCTTTTAAATACCGCTACTTAGCATACTTCAGCGCGCCATCATGTCCCCCCTGATGTATGTATTAAACGGATAGTTTTCAAGTAATTTGACAGTGAGAGCGTGGCGAGAGAGGTAGAGAGAGAGAGAGAGAGAGAGAAGAGGAGAGAGAGTGACGGAGAGTAAGGGGTAAGGAAATTGGAAAAGGAACTTAGCAAAACAGGAAATAGGGATCGAGCATGCCATGGGTGCTGTTGTGTGTGTGTGGATGATGTGTGAATGTGTGTGTGTCGTGTGTGCTGTTGTGTGATGTGTTGCGTTGTCGTGTGTGTGCGTGCACGCGTGTGTGTCCGAGCGTAGATAAATGATGGCGCCGGTGGGGGCTGATGGAGCTTAATAGCGGCCGGCCAGCTGTTCGCTCTCCGGCAGCCGCCCTCAGAGCCGCCTGACGGAATAATGGACTTCTTAACAATTACAACCAGGGGGAAATTAAAAAACACCGTCCCACAAGAGCAGTTAATCACCCCCCCCTTCTCTCTCGCTCTCTCTCTTTCTCTCGCTCTCATCCTCGTTCTCTCTCTCTCTTCCTCTCTCTCTCTCTCTCTCTTCCTCTCTCTCTCTACAGCTGCTCTCTCATTTCCCGCCCTCTCTCTCTCTCTCTCTCTGTGTCGTCTTCATTTCTCCTCGCTCGTCGGGAGACCCGCGGCCCCGACATACGTTCACACATACGAGGAGACGCATATGTGAACACACAGCACACACACACATTGCACACACACACACACACACACACACACAGTCTGCCTCAATTTATCAAGGCTAAGTTCCATACACCTGAGGATGATTACGGGGACCCAAGCTAATAGCGCTAGGATACAACTTCTGGTTTTTTTCTCCTCCTTCCCTCCCTCTACTGTCAAAGCTCTCGTTCCTCTCCACCTCTCCTCTGGGCCTCTGCTACCGCTCTCCCCCCTCCCCCTCCTCATCCTCCTCCTCCTCCCCCTAGTTTACCCCTCCTCCTCCTCCTCCTCTTCCTCCCCCTAGTTTACCCCTCCTCCTCCTCCTCCTCCTCCTCACCCATCCCTCCTCATTCTGTCTGTCTTAACCTTCGACAGACCACATCCTCATCCAAGCCCCCCAGAACCCACATCCACTCCACCATCAGACCCCCTTCTCATCCAAGCCACCAGGGACTCCCTCCTGCCTTCCACCCCCCAGACCCCCCTCCAGTCCACATTCCAACCCAGGACCACCAACCCTACCCATCCTCCCACCCAGTTCAGACCCCCTCCCTGTGTTGCCTGGGCCGATGCTCATTCATCCCCCCCCCACCGGTGATTCACTGGGTGGGGGGGGGGGGGGGGGGGGGGGCGGCAGTGCGGGGAGCTGTGGCTAGGTAGTCGTGTTTAAACCAGCAGAGATTGGGGGGAGGGGGGGGGACAAAAGCTTGGGCTTTTTTTCCTTTCACATTATGGGTTTTTCGGTCGGTCTTCCATCTCTGACCTCCACCTATGCTTCCTCCATGAGGACGACCATCTCATCATTCCTGCTCCATCTCTCCCCCTTTCTCTCTCCCTACGTCACTCCCTCACCTCTCTCATCCTGCCACCCTCTCTCCTCCCTTCTCTCTCGCATCGCTCCTCCCAATCCTCCCTTTTCTCCTGACTCTCTTCCCCTCCCCATCCCATCATCCATCCCCTCGCATCTCTCCGCTGGGACTCGCATCAACTGTTGGTCGCCAGACAAACCATTCTGGTGCAATGATATTAATGACGTGACCCTGTTGTTGCCGCATGAAAGTGTGGTGTGGCTGTTGGGTGTGGTGTGTGCCTGTGTGTGTGGTGTGTTGTGTGTGGGTGTGTGTATTATGAGTGTGCGTTTCGGTGTTGGCATGTGTATTTAGTGTGGCGCAACGCATGCAGGCATGGGGCACAACAATATGCCATAAACAGTGTCAACAGGTGTGTGTCCACGCGTGAGCCTGCGCACGTTGTGTGTGGTGTGGTGGTGGTGTGTGTTGTGTGTGTTGGTGCGTGTGTGTGTTGTGAGAGCCAGTGGTGAGCATGCTCCGCTGAGCGTGGTGTGATTGTGCATGTGGTTCCTATGTGTTTTATAATGCGGGTGAACAGTTGCAGGACGCAGAGCCTTCATCGGCAAGGCAGTTGTACCAGTTAGTGGTCCGGTACTGCCTCCTCCACACACACACACACACACACACACACACACACACACACACACACACACACACACACACACACACACCACACACACACACACACACACACAACACACACACACACACACACACACACACAGTATATGCATTGCAGACAGGGCTCCCGGACTCTTAACATTAAAGTGATGATCAAATGTAGATTTATTTACTCCAACTCCAGAGGTAATATTTGTGCTTATGTTGCCTCTGGTTGGCGTGTGGTTGTATTGTGATCAGGATTGACATAGAAAGGGACTTAAAGGTCGTTTTCCCATCGTCACTGATCTTCATCGCCGATTTCTCGGAAGAACAAATAAAAAAATACTCTTTCGTCGCTAATGCAGCATGTGGAACATCTGAATTAGCCGTGGTGTCACGACTGACAACTGACACCAAACCAGAGAGTTTGCAGGCAGGCAGGCATGGCAGCCGTGATGTGGACCAAACTAGCGCCGCGGCTCCCTGACACACATCAAACACGCCAGGGGCCCCACCTGGGGAGACGGGTCCGGGCCGAGCACCCCTCTCACCCCTCTCACTCCCCCAGCCCCCCGAGCCCCCCAGCCCCCCAGCCCGGTGCCCTCGGCCCGGTGCTCCACGGGAACAGGAGACAGATAAAACGGACGTGGACACCGGAGAGGAGACAAGAGAGAGAGACAGAGAGAAGAGAGAGAGAGAGAGATGAGAAGGAGAAGAGGTGGGAAATACAGGACAGGGGGAGGGCAACAAGAGGAGGAGAGAGAGAGAGAGAGTGAGAGAGAGAGAGAGAGAGAGAGAGAGAGAAGAGGAGAGAGAGAAGAGGCAGAGAGAGATCAAAAAGGGAGGGCAAGAGAGAGGAGAAGAGAGGAAGAGAGAGAGAAGGGGAGGGAGAAGGAGAGAGGAGAGGAGAGAGAGAGAGAGAGAGAGAGAGAGAGAAGAGAGAAGAGAGAGAGAGAGAGAGAGAGAGAGAGAGAGAGAGAGAGTTATAGTAATATAGAGAGAAAAAGAGAGAGTGGGGAGGGAGAGAGGGGGGGGGGTGCAGGGCGTTTGGGGATGGGGGGAAAGCCTCCAGGACAGCAGGTTGCTGTGTGGAGGAGGTGGGAGGAGGAGGAGGTGGGAGGAGGAGGAGGTGGGAGGAGCAGGAGGAGCAGGGGAGCAGGCAGGGAGAAAGAGAATGCCATATGAAGGAGCTCCACTTGAAAGAAACCTAGTGAGACTTTGATATGACAGAGCGAGCGGGCGAGCGAGCACGCCAGAGAATCAGAGAGAGAGAGAATCAGAGAGAGAGAGAGCGGGAGAGAGTATAGGATAGAACCAGGGGAGGCAGGAGAGAAAGACCTATAGAGAGCAGTACTGTCAGGCCAGATGGCTGTGTAGGATGTAACTCTGAAGAACAAAGTTGGGGTTGGAGAGGAGAGGGTCGGGGAGGAGATGACAGAAGATCTTTGATTGTGGATTTGGACGGAATTCTGAGGTTCTCTAGTGTGTGATAGAAAAATACAACAAAAAATACATGAAAAAAACACCCAAAAACACCGGAGCTGCTGCTGCTGCTGCTGCTGCATTGTGTTGTGCATCACAAAGCTACCTCTTACACTGTGTGTGTGTGTGTGTGTGTGTGTGTGTCTGTGTGTGTGTGAGTGAAAGAGAGAGAGAGAGAGAGAGAGTGTTGTGGAGGGCTAATTACAAATATATTTAATTTGACGTTTCATATACAAATACATATGCAACTATTTCGTCTACACTCCTTATCAGTGTTGTTTGTAATTAGAACATTTTTGTAATTATCATTTTCCTGCTTCGGCTTGCTTCCCATCGAGGGAAACGTTGGAATTAGTGCGCCTGTCACCTCAACTCGCTTCCCTAACTCGGTATCCTTAGTGGCGCGTAAAATGAAATAATCATATGCTAATCCCTCGACTGGACCGTAACCTGGTTTCTCTCCGCACGTCAACGCACTGACTGTTGTGTAAAACGAAGTATTTGTGCTGCTAGCCTTTAAAATTAAATAAAAACTCGTCTATAACCTTTAAACGCAAAAAAACAGCACAATATAATTCCACCAACTGTCTGTAATCCCAGGAAAAACCTACGTGAAGAGCACCTTGTGCGCTAGATACATAGATTAACTGGCTTTGGTCGGCCGAGATGAATAAAAAGGACAAGAATTTCTCGCAAGCTTGTAAGAAGATTCAAAAAGTGGCCCGGAAACATCTGACAGAAACCAGTGGCCCCCACCTCGGCTATATTGCTCTTCAAGCAGGAATTCCACCAAATACAAAGGGCCAACCCCTGGATGTGTAGCGCCCTCCGTCATGTTAATAATGTCAATTACCAGTCTCCTATATTATATATTAGCACATGTTTACCACTCTCGTGTATGTTAATTATCACGCGATGACTTTCTAGTTCGTTCCAATCCTGTTTAATAAAGTCAGCGGCCTTGTATCCGATGTCACTAATTGACTTATCCATTGTAAAACAGAGTGTGTGTTTGTGTCGTGTGTTCGTAGTTTTATTGAGTCGCACACTTTGCAAACGATGCCTTTGAAATGGACTTACTACAATTAGCGCACAACGCCACAATACGACCCCGTCTGTTATAAAATACATGCTTTTATATACACGAGAGCCAAGAGCCAAGGCTACATGTGCAGCGAGGATTATATACATACTTGACTATATTGTACTTGATACAGAAATATAGAATTCCATGTTATTATGAGTCAGAGTTGATTCATATTAAAGTACCCATTTATTCCAACATGCCTGAGAGAAATATTCAAAGATAAAACAGCAAAATATAAAAGACTGCACGCACACGCACACGCACACACACACACACAAGCGCGCACGCATGCAGATGATGCCTGTCTTTAAGAGCTCTCAGGATTAGTAACATTAAAATTCATATCGAAATCGTGACAGAACTGGAACAGCGTTCTTTTGTTCGTTTTGAGATGACACAAGGTCGGGCCTGCGCGTCCCTGATAGAGGCGTGGGAGTGGTACTCTCGGGAGTAAACCCGCAGTCAACTCACACACGCGCGCACACACACACACACACACACACACACACACACACACACACGCACTTGCACACACACACACATAAATCCGTTCTCGCACACGGTAAGATGCGATAAACAACGTTGGTGGAGTGGATGATGTAAAACACAAAAGTATGAATTAAATATGGCGCCAGGGAGGGAGGGGGGAGGGGGGGGGGTGCAGTGTGTCAGAGAGCATGCATGTTTACTGTAGCGCCTAACGCAACTCCATAATTACCAATTCGCTCATTCGAATTCTCCCGACCACTCGACTGACTTTACCACACACTATTCACGATTCATGTATGATTATTTAAATGTTTAAGTATGCAAGGCATCTGGATGTTGTCGTGGATTAAGGTGTTCAGCTTAAAGGTACTGGGTTCTATTCCCAGTGTTCCTTCCCTGGTTCTATGTGCTGGTTCCGACTTCCCTGGTTCTCTGTGCTCGGTCTTTCTGCTGCTTAGTCGCTTGTTCTGTCTTCCCTGGTTCAATGTGCTGGTTCTGTCCTCCCTGGTTCTAAGTGCTGGTTCTATATGCCGGTTCTGTACTCACTGGTCCTATGTGCTGGTTCTGTCCTCCCTGGTTATATGCACTGGTTCTGTCCTCCCTGGTTCTATGTGCTGGTCCTGTCCTCCCTGGTTCTATGTGCTGGTCCTGTCCTCTCCATGGTTCTATGTGCTGGTCCTGTCCTCTCCCATGGTTCTATGTGCTGGTCCTGTCCTCTCCCTGGTTCTATGTGCTGGTCCTGTCCTCTCCATGGTTCTATGTGCTGGTCCTGTCCTCTCCCTGGTTCTATGTGCTGGTCCTGTCCTCTCCCTGGTTCTATGTGCTGGCTCCTGTCCTCCATCTTGGCGGCGGGCGTGCCGGGCCGGGGGTAGAACTGGTTGATGAAGAGGCTGGGGAAGCGGTACTGGCGGACCAGGTCCAGGGTTTCTTGGAAGTCTGCCTCCGTCTCGCCGGGGAAGCCGCAGATGATGTCTGTGGCGATGGTAATACCAGGAACCCTGCGGGGGGGGGGGGGCACTCATGGTTAAATGTGTCTTGAATGTGGCTGTCAGAGTGCGTGTGTTTGGTGGCTGGCTTAATTGGCCTCACCTGGCCCAGTTAGAGTCTGGGGGGGGGTGGGGCTAATCAGTGCACCACAGGTCAAGTCAGCCACCAGCACACACACTCAAGAGAGTGCTAGCATGCTAGCTGGTACCATGTGCTCCATGCGATTTCATACCAACAATTGTAATAAACCGGACTCTCAACACCACTACTGCCCATGTCCTTGGAGGAGCCCCGAACTAAGCCACTTCATGTGGCATTGTGGCAAGTGACCTTTGCTACAGTGGCCTTTTATGTGGCAGAGCAGAGCAACCAGAGGTGCTATGACTTACTTTCGTAATTTCTAATTGCACATTCCACATCGCTTTTGATTTTTGTGAAATTACGTTTAGAATTTATATCAAGAAAATCCTTTGTGCTGCTAATGTGTGCTCTTTGCAGGCCCACACACTGTGACACGTGGAGTGGTGGCGTGTGTGTACCGTGTGAATCAGTGCATGCGGGGAGATATACTTATACAATCACTCTGCAATCAGAAATTACTGCTGTTGAGAAACGTCAAGCCACTGAAGGTGAAGCAGGGCGTATCAAGTAAATGTCTGATTTTCACTCGCTGAAAAGTTTCGCTCGACACTCCTGTTGGGAGGCAGGCAGGAGGCTTTCATTAAGAAAGAAAACTTGGGGAAAGTATGCCGCGGTATGCTGCTGAAGTACAGTCAATGGTAAATGGATTGCATTGAGAAAGCACTTTTATCCAAATCGCTTTGCAGTTGCCTGACCCATTCATACACCGACGGCGGTGTCAACCATGCAAGGTAACAACCAACACGTCAGGAGCAGTTAGGGTTAGGTGGCGTCTTGCTCAGGGACACCTCGACACTTAGCTAGGCGGAGCCCGGGGATCGAACCAGCAACCCTCCTGTTGCCGGACAACCACGTCCCTCTGAGAGGTGCTGCCACCCACACAAAGTGGCATGTCAGAACCACAAACATGAAGAAACAGAAATGCAAGTTGTATATTGTGTGACTCATTGACCAAGACTCTGGATGTGTGGCTTTGACAGCCGGCTAATCGGAGCTCACGGGGTCGATGGAAGCCTGGGTATCGAAAAACAGACCCTCTTAAGCTCGCCTCGGCCATTCAACCAATCACAATCTGATTAGCAGTCTCAGCCAGCAGTCTTTAGTGATTGATTATCGACCTGTCGGCTCATTGGATTAATACCAGCCAATGGGAATGGATGAGTCGATTAGCTCCGGGACTTCTGTTGGTATTGACCACGGCCAAAACGGCCATCAATTCCGTGAGACATAAGTCACAGCTGCTCTGCCCTCAAAGTTTTGAGCATGTAAGTTCAGTTTGGATTGAAGGACGACTCAAGACAAAGTACAATATTCACAATGGCTTGACTTGGGACGCATATTCTGTACATAATTCACGTAAAGACGATTAAGAGATGATCAGAACTCATCAAGATACTGACCAATGAGGTGCGACGGTGAGCACTGCTAACAAGCAGTTTTGCTTGGTGCAGTCGTGGTCACGGTGTCACACCTTTAAACCAAAACCCCGGCGTTTCTCCAGAGTAGATCTGAAACGGCAGTCGATCGCTGCGCTGGAAATCAATGACCAACGCTAGCAAGGAGGGGAACTATTGATTAAGGGCCTCCTATCAAAGACGTGGACGCTAGCGGGGGGGAAGAGGCGTGTCCAGTAGCTGCTTCCTTTCATTACACATTCATTAAAAAATAAGCTATTTACTTGTGGCCTGAGCTGCTAAGCTCTATAGGGGGAGCCTGCCTGCTCGCTATCTCGCTAGTTTATTTTTCCCTCCAATTCTGTGGAATTGGCCTGGTGTTCTGACATGCTTCACCTCACCAGCTTCTCATGCATGGGTTTTAATGGATGCATCCAGCATCGTGGTCCAACAAAAGAGTTAAATATAGAAGGAGGGGGAAGAAAAAGAAATGTTCTCTCTCCTATCGACAACATGATGCATCTTTAATCACATTAACTTCATGCATCTGCTCCTGAACGATAACCCCTGACCTATTGATGAGTTCCAATTGGCTGACAGTCATTAATATTAACCAATCGCCTGCGGGCACAGGCATCCTTGACCTCTCTCTCCTCTGCCTGACGACTACCTCTTGGGAGTGAGTGTGTGTGTGTGTGTGTGTG
>PIJE02002642.1:55297-61766 GCA_002895965.2 Coryphaenoides rupestris
GGGGGGACTCGCTAGACCTCGCAGGGTCTACACACACAAGCACACACACACACACACACACACACACACACACACACACACACACACACACACACACACACACACACACACACACACACACACACACACACACACACACACACACACACACACTGGCACACACACACACACACTGGCACACACACACACACACACACACACTGGCACACACACACACACACACACACACACACACACTGGCACACATGCACACACACACACACACACACACGCACTTCATTAGAGGAAATAACAAGAACATATATAAATGTGAAGTATACAATTATACTACATATACTATATATACATATACTCACGGATGTACTTTTGTACTGGATCATAATGTTTGTAACAATGTCGTAAAAGCCCATTTTAAATAAAGTGAAGAAAATCTAATAAATCAATACTAACAATATGAAACTGGACACATATTTTACAATTTGTGTGCCAGAAAGACTGGTATGAATAAATGACTAACCTAATAAAACGGATGATATATGCTGAATACATATTACGTCTGCAGTGAAATGCCCTCTGCACCTGATAACATCTTGATTAGATAAGATGTCTGGTTGGCTGTCTCTATTGAGTTTCTGAAGGAAGGGCATGAAGGCACGCACACGGCACACGACGGCATGTACAACAGCACGGCTACACACGGTAAACACACGCAACACGCAACACGTACTGATGCTGAAAGGACACGTTGACCTTAAGAATGGAGTGATGTCGCATCTCTTTAGACTCTCTATTGTGCACGCATGTCTCTTTCTATTCAACATGGGGGTTTTATTCAATGATGGTGGTAAAAAAACACATATACAGTATATATATATATATATATATATATATATATATATGTATATATGGTACCATTCAAAAGTTTGGACACACTTTACTACCTCATGGAGCTGATTGAGAGAATGCCAAGAGTGTGCAAAGCTGTCATCAAGGCAAACGGCGGATACTTGGACACGGTGGAAGAATTGCAAAGCATAATTTAAAATGTGTTAATAATGTGACTATATAGCATGGGTGAGGCGCGCGTGGAAAAACGGGAATTTGGTGGCTCCACCATCTCCACAGCAAACCCCCTGATTGGGCGCTCACTTGTACCGCCACGACCGCCTAATCACAGCGTCGCACGGCCACGTTTAAATGATGACAAATGCTGACTGGGCAGTTTAAAAAAGAACGAAAAAAGAATCACGTCGGCGAAGAAGAGTGAGCAGATATGGATGTGTTTTCGGTAATATCCGTGCACGGCTGTCCCTGTGGCTGGGGAGATCAAACACACACAGACACACACACACACACACACACACACACACACACACACACACACACACACACACCATTGCTCACAGACACACATAAACTGCAGTGTAATAGGAGAGTATGTCCGTGAACATATGAGTATGTGTTTCATCTAGACTCTTAATTTGTGCCATGCATGGAAACAGTGGGACTGAGCATGGAGACACACACACACACACACACACACACACACACACACACACACACACACACACACACACACACACACACACACACACACACACACACACACACCTCTCTCTCTTCATCACTCCCCCTACACCTCGCCCCTCTATCGTTACCTCTTCTCAGATCTTTAAATCATAACACAATTTTCTCCCCCCTCACCCATTTCTCTCTTTGACATCCTCTGTAACTCTGGCTCTGGCCAAGTCTCTCCCCCTCCTCCCTCTCTCTCTCCCTCTCTCTCTCCCACTCTCTCCCCCCTCCAGCCTTTTTTCTGAGATGTGATGTATTTCATCAGGCAGTCTTTGAAGCTATAAGCAGTGAGCATTGAGGAGATTAAATAGAATGATTCATTTCTCATTAACCCCACAAAGACTGTCCGTCTTGTGCACACGCGCACACACACACACACACACACAGACACACAGACACACAGACAGACAGACAGACAGACAACGACAGCCACACACACACAACACATGGTTAAGGGTGGCCCCTTCCTCCATTTAAAAATCAAACCATAGATAACATACACACACTAGAAAAATTATGTATTTAATTAAAAACAGAGCTTGTGGAATAGAAACTTCTTTCCTTTCAGTACATGAAAAATAAAAAATAACCCTCTTACAGTCCTTATGCGGGGTCAAATACATTTTGTATTTAGAAACTCACAACAACAAACCCAGAAGTCAAGTGGGAATAATCTATTCTCATTTGAATGAATTGCGCCACTTGAGTCACCACTTCACCAGAATAAAAGCAGCAGAATAATTTGAATTGCACAGATGGAAACAAACACATAAATCACTTCCCCGGGTTACACGCCACCGACGGGAGCTTCTTATAATATGAGTGTGAGAGTGAAACTGTATCTCAGATGAAGTGGTGAAACTGTATCTCAGATGAAGTGGTGAAACTGTATCTCAGATGAAGTGGTGAAACTGTATCTCAGATGAAGTGGTGAAACTGTATTTCAGATGAAGTGGTGAAACTGTATTTCAGATGAAGTGGTGAAACTGTACTTCAGATGAAGTGGTGAAACTATCTCAGATGAAGTGGTGAAACTGTCTTTCAAATGAAGTGGTGAAACTATTTCAGATGAAGTGATGAAACTGTATCTCAGCTGAAGTGGTGAAACTGTATCTCAGCTGAAGTGGTGAAACTGTATTTCAGATGAAGTGGTGAAACTGTATTTCAGACGAAGTGGTGAAACTGTATCTTAGATGAAGTGGTGAAACTGTACTTCAGATGGAGTGGTGAAACTACAGTATATCTCAGATGAAGTGGTGAAACTGTACTGTGAAAACTATAAAAGAAATGCTGAATTCTCTCCTTGTGAAAGTTCCATTTTAATTCAATTAAAAACCTGCCCTGTTAATTAATGCATCACTCCTTCGTGGACTTCTTTATCAACACCCCCCCCCCCCACCGACACACACACACACACACCCACACACCCCCCCCCCCCCCCCCCCCCCCCCAACACAGCGAGGGAGCCGCCAGCGCATGGCGTGCCTGCTCCTCCTTCCTGTGTGAACACATGTTAACGCTGCATTTGAAAAAATATGAATTAATCGTCTCATAAAGTCGTCATGATGTCATCCAGTCCCGGCCTGATCCATAACAACTCTTTTATTCCCTTGTTGCCGGGGTTTCTTTTGACACGCCGCGTAACTTTAACGCCGTTACACCAGGATGTGTTTACACGACCGCTTTGAGACGTGTACTTCTCGACCCCTAAAAAAGTTTTCCACCTTCAAGGAAATTCAATAGAAAACATTAAGGTCAACAGTTAATTGTTTTTATTTCACTTGACACCATTGCCACGTGTTCTCTGAACCTTCACTGAATTGCGTGATTGGTTTACATAGAAAGAGCATGTCGATTTTAGGTTTAGGATAAAAACAGGTATAAATAATTTGAACAAATAATTTCCGTTTCCATGAAAACATAGACGGCCAATAGCCATCCTCCTAATGTCTAATTACCAGAGATTATAACACGTAACGCAAGAAACTGCCCTCGACATCTGAACCTGAACCCGCGAGTCTAATGAGAAGAATCCTACCTTATATTCCTGTACATAGTTCACATCCTTTCACATCACTTAAATATCAGTTTTTAAAAAAGCAACCAAACTCGCCTATTTATAACGTTCAGACATCCAATTAATCTGGAAATAAAAATGAAAGTTAAATGTAATAACATGTTGATTCAGAAAGAAAGCCCTTTCTGACACTTTATCACCAAACCCGATCAGAGTGGCGAGGTAGAGGGCATAATTAAAGCTTGTTAATGTTCATAATGTTGTTCATGTTCATAATGTTGTTAATGTTCATAATGTTGTTCATGTTCATAATGTTGTTCATGTTGACCATGTTTGCCCCGACATTGAAGGCTCCCACAAGTTGTTGTTGTTCTTGAATTAACTGCATCTGCCGCGTTACGTTACAACATTCCCCTTCAGGTGGAAAATGTTCCCGCCGCCACCTTCTCTGTTCCAATGTTGTCTGGCGGGAAAACTTGTTCCACCACAGTTTTACAGAGTTTAACAAGAGGCGGCAACAGAGACAGGGAAATAGAGAGAGAGAGAGAGAGAGAGAGAGAGAGAGAGAGAGAGAGAGAGAGAGAGAGCAACATAGAGAGTACAACAGGGAGAAAGAGAGAGAGAGAGATCAAGGGAGAGAGAGAGAGTTTGTGTGTGGTTATGTGGGTGTGTGTGCATATGTGTGTGTATGTAAGATGGTGAGAGAGAGAGAGAGAGAGAGAGAGAGAGAGAGAGAGAGAGAGAGAGAGAGAGAAGAGAGAGAGAGAAGAGGAGAGAGAGAGGAGAGTGAGAGAGTGTGTGTGTGTGTGTGTGTGTGTGTGTATGTGTGTGTGTGTGTGTGTGTGTGTGTGTGTGTGTGTGTGTGTGTGTGTGTGTGTGTGTGTGTGTGTGTGTGTGTGTGCGTGAGAGTATATGTGAGATGGTGGAGAGATAGCAAGGTAGAGAGGTAGAGAGAGAGAGAGAGAGAGAGAAACCTAGATAAAGAGAGAGAAAGATTGTCAATCATCTGTCAATCTCCCTTTATTATTATTATTATTATTATTTTTATTTGTACTTTTATTTGTTTTTTTCATATCATTATATATATATATTTTACTGTAGATAGTATATATATAATATAATATTGAAATGTATATTTCTTTTACTGACCTGTATATAATTTATAAGCTATACTTTATTTCCGCATTTGGCTTTGGCAGATGTGAAATTGTACGTTTCCCATGGCGCAATAAAGCTTTTTAAATTGAAATTGAATTGGAATTGAGAGGAGAGAGAGAGGAGAGAGAGAGAGAGAGAGAGAGAGAGAACCTGTGCACACAGACGATCTGTCATGTTTGCCCGTCCGCTAGGCCATGCTGTGCGGGCCGCTGCGAGGGCCCCCAAGCCGGCCAAACAGAGCCAAGATAGAAACGGCTTGAATGTGCCGACGGTGCAATACTCTCGTGTGAAAAAACGAGATTATGGTGGAGAGTAAAGGAATGACTCAACGAGAACGTGATATGGGCATGGAGGGAGAGAGAGGAGAGGAGAGAGGAGAGAGAGAGAGAGAGAGAGAGAGAGAGAGAGAGAGAGAGGAGAGAGATATGCATGGTATCGTCAAACAACGAGGTCACAGTTGGAGTGTGATCGGCGGTTTTGACGACGGCTCCTTCCTCGTTCCTGGCTCATAAGCTAAAGCTAAATGACGCATGCGACGAAACCGTTTTGGCTGGGCTTCAGTAACCTCATCTCAACAGAGAGAGAGAGAGAGAGTGTGTGTGTGTTATGTTAATACATCTACGTTGTGTGTGGGTGTGGGTGTGTGTGTGAAGAAGAAGTGTGTGTGTGGAGTGTGTCTGTTGCGTGCGTGTGGGTGTTGGTATTGGTATTGCATGGATGCTTTAAGCACGCATGCGTGTGTGCGCCTGTGCGTGTGTGTGTGTGTGTGTGTGTGTGTGTGTGTGGTTGTTTGTTTTAAATGGCTGCTGGGTGGGAGGAGATTAACCCGGCGCTCCCGTTGTTTTGTTGTTGCCACCTGCTCTGTGTGAACCATTGGAGGAAATAGAGTTTCAGCAACCGCTGTTCTGACAAGTTTCTTAGGAACACACACACACACACCACACACGACAGCCACACAACAACACACAGCACACACACACACACACCACAGCTCTCCTAGCATTAGTGGAAAACAATCCTGGGAGGCCTATGTTCCACGCCTGTCCAGTATTAAGACTTGATGCTGCTGCCTGTGGTGAGAGTGGTGCGATCGATTTGCAGTCGCATGTATGTGTCTCTCTCTCTCCTCTCTCTCTCTCCTCTCTTCGTCACTTCAATTTAAAGAGCTTTATGTGGCAATGGAAACGTACATTTACTTGGGCCAAAGCGGAGTGATAATAAAAAAAGTATATTTATATGAATTTTTATTGCTTTAATGAAACGAAAGAGAAAAACAAAATGTTTTTAGACGAAAGAAATATGTGTAATAAAAGAGATTATATATATATATAAATATAATAGTGTATATGAATAATAAAAAAGTACAAGAACACAAATAAAAATAGATGATGATAGATATAAAGGGGGGATGTGACAGCGTGATTGAGCAGTCTTTATGGAGGTTGTATTCCGTTGGATGTCCTTTTCCTGTCGCAACAGCTCACAATCTTCGCTGAGCTGTGTTTGCACAGTTTCCTGTATCCTCGCCCAGGACAGATATTGAAAAGTTTTTTGGTTGTTTTGTTAAGTTTTCTAATTCTTTTGGTGTTTGAGATCTGTGGGAAGTATGTATCTCTAATGTCTTTGGTATATAGGTGGCGGTTGTTGAGAAGTGTAGCGTCGGCTTTTCCACCTCCTGTTGGGTTGCAGTGGGTACAGAGTGCTGTCTTCGTCTGTGGT